>JAHKKF010488993.1:0-12932 GCA_019740295.1 Labeo calbasu | reverse complement strand
ATTTACGGGAAAATACTAATACGGGAGGACGGCGGGAAAGAAGGGTAAATTACGGGACTTTCCCGGCCAAAACGGGATACTTGACAGGTATGGTCCGGTGTAGACAGCAGCTGTAGCGGCGTGGCGCGACGCGACACCTGTTGCATCCGGTGTAGACACGGTGTTGTCTTCCCAGTTACTCATTCAGACTCTGTTTTACTGGCCTCATTTCTCATTCAAACCAATAAAATACACAAACATATATAGTAAAATGTGCTGCAAACATACTATACACTCTAAAAGCTGCTGGGTTTAATACAGCCCAGCGCTGGGTAAAATACGGACAAACTACAAAATATGGTTGTTTTGACCCAGCGGTTTTATTACTACCCAGAAGGTTGGGTTAAACATTTAACCCAACCGCTGGGTCAAAACAACCCAGTCGCTGGGTATGTCCATATTTGTTTTTAACCCAGCAGTTGATACGCTCTTACCATTTAATGATTTAACCTTAATACTAATACCATAATAATGTAAACACATTAAATGTTCTGATTAATGATGTCAAATCAATTAATCGCGATGAATAGCATCCAAAATGAAGGTTTGTGTTTACAGGTGTACACTGTATAAATTGTATAAGTATACATAAATACACACATGCATGTATATATTTAAGAAACATATGTAAGATATATTTGTATATTAATCATATATAAATACATACACACATACATATATGTGTGTGTATGTAAATATTTCTTAAATATATATATGCATGTGTGCATTTATTTTATTTACTTTTTACATATTTACATTTGATTAAATCGCGATGGATTTGACGGCACTAATTCTGATATCATTTTTACAAATATTATTGTTCTTAAAGAACCTGGCAAAAGTATTTTTTTATTTTATTTATTTATTTTTAGAAATTAATACTTTCATTCAGCAATGATTCATTAAGTTCGTCAAAAGTGACTTTTTTCTATTAAATCAGAAAATCCACCGTTGATAATAATAAGAAATGTTGCCTAAGCACCAAATTAGCATATTAGAATGATTTCTGAAGGATCATGGGACACTGAAGACTGGAGTAATGTCTGCTGAAAATTCAGCTTTGCCATCACAGGAAAAGATGTATATATTTAAATTCATTATAATAGAAAAGAGTTATTATAAATTGTAATCATTTTTCACATTATTACTGTTTTTACTGTATTTTTTGATCAAATCAATGCAGCCTTGTATTAAAAAGAAAATCCAACCCTAAACTTTTGGACAGTTTAGTAGTTTGCTGCTATGTATGCAACAAGCATGAATGTGAATGTAACATATCCGTTTGCAAAACTGTGCTTCCCTCTAGTGGACAGATCAGCATTCAGTCACAAACTAGCATTAATGGTGGTGTGTGCAACTGACATAAAATACACTGTTTGTATACCATCAGAGTCTGACAGTTTTGAGGATAACTTAATTACTCAAACAATATTTGACGTCACACAATAAACATTTATAAATTAGTCCAATTAAGATACATGACAGCATTTCAAAATATATTACTTTAATAAGAACGTTTCATTTAAATAAAGTTAAATAAAGTTTTAACAAAACAATGAAGACAAACTTTACATTTTCTAAGCTAACGGCATGGAAAAGTCATCTTTTTAAAAGAACCTCCCCCAGCACAGTAGGATAAATCATTAAATCAAACAGACAATTTTAATATAACTAGATAGCGCTTCACATAAAAGATAAAGTGATTATGCTTGAAGTTACCTTTTGTTTTAACTACACAAAATGGGCGTCTATCTATAAAACCAGTGCTTAAATCCTAACCCACAAAGCATTTGTGTAATTCCAAATAACCTTTAAGATCACGTCATATGATCAACACCCTGCATTAACTCTGTACATATCCGTAAATATAACATTTACCAGAACAGTACTATACACCACACCCAGCTACAATATTCAACTTAAAATGGCTTATGGTTTAAAAGAAACTATGGTTTTAAAATATACAACAAAAAAAAGACATAAAATACATGTAAAAATGTGCCCTGTTTTGAATTTCACAGTGCATAACCAAGCAATGATAGACATCTGTCATCTGTTTTTGATGATTAATCTATTACAGTAGCTGGTTTTCTGATTTGCACTGATGCTCCTTTTATTCCAAACCCACTTTGAAGCTATTATTGCACAATCGGTGCAAACCCTTAAAGGCTTATGAAAGAAAACAATATGAAGTAAATCAAACATAAAAAAAAAAAAGCTCCACATCTTGCTTCCATCAAAATATACTTGCCGGGTGGGTTACATTCCTGCAGTTTTTATGCGCATTTTCCAGTCAGCAGAAGTGTACGCCTAATCCGCATATAAATCACCATCTGGGGTCTGCTGGTTCAGTCTTAACCCAAAGACTGTATCATATAGTACTTGATGTACTTGGAAAAGTCTGTTTATATATCAAAATGGTGTGGATACTAGCATGTATCATCTGAAAAACAAAAGAAGAGAGAGCAAAGCAAACAAAGTGATTTGAACTTTGGTCAGACACTAAAATAACTCGAATGAAACTATTTTTTTATAGAAGATAATGAGATACACTCACCGTGATACCACCACTTGGTTTTCTTTGGATTCTTATTACATGTCTTTACATAAAAGGAGTTATCTGGAGGACGTCGCTGAAAAACAAAAAACAAACCACAAGTTCATTAGACAAGCATGATAAATGTATTTCATTAAGCTTCCCCAGTTTAATTAGTTACAAAGTTAAAGTGAGAGTTCACCCAAAAATGAAAATTCTGTAATTAATTACTCACCCTCATGTTGTTTCAATATCGTAAGAACTTTGTTCATCTTCAGAACACAAATTACATTTTTTTTTTTTTTTATGAAACCACGTTCAAGGTCCAGAAAAACAGTAAAGTCATCGTTAAAACAGTCCATGTGACTGGTTCAACTGTAATTTTGTAAAGTTACGAGAATACTTTTTGTGCTTTTTGTGCGGGAAAACTAAAATCACGACTTTATTCAACAATTCCTTCCTGTCACATGACTATTTTAATGATGTCCTTACTACCTTTCTGGATCTTGAAAGTAGTAGTTGCCGTCTATGCAGGGTCAGAAAGCTCTCGGATTTCATCAAAAATATCTTAATTTGTGTTCCAATGATGAACAAAGGTCTTACAGGTTTGGAGCAACATAAGGGTTGAGTAATCAATGACAGAATTTTTATTTTTGGGTGAACCAACCTTTTGAAATTTACCTTTTCTTTGCAGCTTGACAGCATGCTAATAATGCTTAAACAAACCGATTGCACAGACAGAGCTGGTGACCAGTCCTCCGTTAAAATAGATAAACAGATGTGACCGTTGCTATAGACGTGTGGATGGACGGGGATATTCTCTCCAGTGAACATTACCTAGAAACAATATATATTAGCAACACGCATTCAGCTTTGACACATAAAACAAACAAACAAAAACTAAACCAACATGTTAAAAGATTCACAGTTTACCTGAGGTGAATCAAAAGGATATCGACTACTGAATTTGAAGAGGAGCTGAAACTTCTCTCCTTCATAGAGAGTACCTGGAGCACCTTCCATATCTATAAACCACCTGGACAAGCACATTTGATGTGTTTGAGAATACAATCATTGATTTCTTGCTTTGACTAAAATAAATAACAATTATCCTTAAAAGAGTTAGTTTACTCAGAAATGAAAATTCATAATTTACTCACCCTCATGCCGTTCCAAACCCATGAGACTATCGCTCATCTTCAAAGCACAACTGAAGCTATTTTAACGAAACCTGGGAATTTTCTGTCCCTCCACTGAAAGTCTACCAAGACTTTGATGATTCAAAAGTTCATAAAAACATGTTTGTGATGCAAATGCAAGCATTTGTTTAGCATTTTTAAGCATTAATATTTACACTACCAGTCAAAAGTGTTTGAACAGTAAGATTTTTCATGTTTTTTTTAAAGAAGTCTCTTCTGCTTACCAAGCCTGCATTTATTTGATCCAAAGTACAGCAAAAATAGTAAGATTGTGAACTATTTTTACTATTTAAAATAGCTATTTTTAACTATATTTTTTATTTGAATATATTTTAAAATGTAATTTATTCCTGTGATATCAACGCTTAATTTTTAGCATCATTACTCCAGTCACATGATCCTTCAAAAATCATTCTAATATTCTGATTTGCTGCTCAGTATTAGAATTTTTTCAAGTTTCTTTCGATAAACAAAAAGTTCAGAAAAACAGCATTTATCTGAAATAGAAATCTTTTGTAACATTAAATGTCTTTTGATCAATTTAAAGCATTCTTGCTGAATTAACATATTCATTTCTATATATTTTTTCTAAAAAATAAAAAAAAAATAATAATAATAAATAAATAAAAATACTCACTCCAAGCTTTTGAATATATATATATATATATATATATATATATATATAGTGTATAATGTTACAAAAGCTTTTTATATCAGATAAATGCTGATCTTTTGATCCTTCTCTTTAAAGAATCCTGAAAAAAAAAATTACTTAACTATTTTAAATATTAATATTAATAACAATAATAATGATAATAATAATGTTTCTTGAACAGCAAATCAGCATATTAAAATGATTTCTGAAGGATTATGTGACACTGAAGACTGGAGTAATGATGCTGAAAATTTAGCTTTGATCACAGGAATAAATTACATTTCAAAATATATTCAAATAGAAAACAGTTATTTTAAATAGTAAAAATATGTTTAAATTCTACTGTTTTTGCTGTATTTCAAATAAATAAATGCAGATAAATAAATCAAATAAATGCAGGCTTGGTGAGCAGAAGAGACTTTTAAAAAACTTAAAAAAAAACAAAAAAACACATGGTTCAAAAACTTTTGACTGGTAGTGTATATGCAAAAAAACCTGAATCAAACCACTAGGTTAATACTGATAACTTTTATAACTTCAACAAACTTGTCAGTTTGGTTACATGGGCAGAAATCTCTCAGGTTTCATTAAAAAGTATCTGATTTGTGTTTCAAAGATGAATTAAAAGCTCATGTGATTGCAACGACAGAAGGGCGAGTAAATAAAGTCACATAAAGTCATTTTCACTGGAAGATCCAGCTGACATACTGATTAAACATTATGAGGTCAAAACTTAGATGAATTCTTCACAATAAAATCTATTACATGTAACTTATTTATAAAAAGCACAAATTTTCATTTTCATGCCAACTTTTGGAAAAGGTTGCAAGTTGTCAAAATATAATCCATACTCAGCTGCTTGGTTTTGCATCTTTACACATCTCACAACTTACTCAGTGATTGTGTTCTGCACACTTCTCTCATTCAGTGTCATTCCAGGAGGTGGATCACTTTGCAACGCCAACAATTCCTTTTGTAATCGCTTCTGGAAAGTGAAAATAACTTGATTTGAAAGATAACTCAACGTAAAAACAGGACACCCCTCATTACATCATTCTAAACCACTAATCTATCATTTTAATACAAAGTGTATCATTTTAAACGCTTCACCTTAATTAAATCCTATTGTCCAAAAAAGTACTAAAAACACAACTAGCAAGCAGACTGCTAACAACGAGCTAGTCAAAGAAACGAGTTCCACTGCTATAGAAGCTAGCGATTAAGCACCTTCACAGTTATTTACAGCTCCGGAAGAACACTTCTACATAATTCTCGTTTCACATCCCTTTGTAAGTATCGTCTTCATCCGTTGACAGCACAGAGTTTGTTGGGTTGTCAGACTGTCTGAACGCTAGCTTACAAAGTAAACAAATGTGCGTATACATGAAACAGCTGACTGTCCTCTGCTCAGATCAGTACTGGCAGGGACACTGGACGAAACCCGGTACGTGTCACAGCTGTGGGTGACAAAATCTTTATACTGTTATTTGAAAATAGTTGCTTGTATATGTAGGAAGATACTCACCTGCATAGACGCCATGATGGAAAGCCCCTGTAGAGAGGCGATTGGCCGAATGACGTCTGATCAGGTTTTTTTCACGGAACCGCAATGCAACAACACACTTTGCAACAATGTTTAGGGGGAGGTAGTACAGGTGAACATGCTAAAATCTTCTTATATAAGCCAAATTAGTCGTTTTTACGTAAGAAAATACAAAACAAATGTATTGTAACGTTACGTGGAAACTACGCGAATTAGATCTAAATAGGGAGACTGCGCTTTTTGCCACACTCTTTACTCTAGTAAATATTACTCAGGGTGGGTTTATTTTTAAAAGTCAATTTCCTGTTGGTACATACTTAGTTCGATAAGGATATTTAAATAATTTTATAAACATGCCTTAGAATAAAACATTATTGAGACAAAACAAGGCCATTGGCATAATTTAAGATCAATCAGTGCAAGTTTCTTTCGGATGAAACAACTCCGACTTTCATTTTAGTTTGGGACTAGGTTTAAGCCTAGGAAACCGGGGGAAAATGTTTTAATGTAATGTTTTATACATTTAAATGTCTTCTATGTGACCCTGGACCACAAAACCAGTCATAAGGGTCAATTTTATGAAATTGAGATTTATGGACCATCTGTAAGATCAATAAATAAACTTTCCATTGATGTTTAGTCAGGATAGGACAATATTTGGTCGGGATACAACTATTTGAAAATCTGTCAAATCAAATTAAAAGTCAAAATATTGAGAAAATCGCCAAAAAGTTGTCTAAATGAGGGTCTTAGCAATGCATAGTACTAATCAAAAATTACGTTTTGATATATTTGCAGTAGGAAATCTACAAAATATCTTCATGGAACATGATCTTTTCCTATTACCCTAATGATTTTTGGCATAAAAGAAAAATCGATCATTTTGACAGATACAATTTTGTTTGTCTTTTTATATCAGATAAATGCTGATCTTTTGATCCTTCTCTTCAAAGAATCCTGGAAAAAAATTACTTAACTATTTTAAATATTGATAATAATAAAAATAATGTTTCTTGAACAGCAAATCAGCATATTAAAATGATTTCTGAAGGATTATGTGATTATAGCCAAGTATTGTTGGCTATTGCTACAAATATGCCTGTGCTACTTATGACTGGTTTTGTGGTCCAGGGTCACGTATATAAATAAATTCTATATATTTAGATTAGTTTTCTTAAAGTTTGATAATTCTTTTTCTTCAAGGCAGAATTATGCCTTGGTGTCATTAACTTTCAAAAATGCAAAAAAATAAAAACAAAACAAAAAACAAAGTCACCCATGGAAAACAAAACAAATATTCAGTTTAAACTGTTAATTTGGGGAACTTCCTTTTAGGATTGTGATAGTTCACCCAAAAATGTACATTTTGTTATCATACCAACTCAAGTTGTTCCAAACCTGTATGACTTTCTTTCTTCTGTTAAACATTAATGATGATATTTTGAAGTATGTGGGTAACCAAACATTTGTTGGCCTCCACTAACTTCCATAATATGAAAAAAAAACAAGGAAAGAAAAAAATCAATACACACAAGTCAGTCTAGAAACTTGTCTGGTTACCTACCTTCTTCGGAATATCATCTTTGGTGTTCCATAGAAGAAATATGTTCCTACCGGTCGTAACTTGTGAGTGATTAAATGACGATAGAATTTTCATTTTGGATGATCTGTCCCAGGGTTACGTGCACATATGTACTCCAGAAAGCATAATGAAATGAACAAAATATTTTCAAGAACAGCTGATTTTATTCATTAAACAACTGATGAATGACTACTGCGGACAATTACAAGACATTTTTCTGATGAATCCACATGCAGAAAAGGTAACAAATCTATTTCAACTGAATTTTTAGTTTGTTAACACAAACAGATACATTATAAAATTACATGTCTGTCTGGTTGACTCTAGTCATTAAAATATTTAATATGAGAGCATCACTTCAGGCATCTTTATTTTGCAATACAGAAATGATCAAGGTAATACTGGGTCAAAGCTTAAAACAATAAAAAGTAAAATAAAAATAACTTAGATATCCACTAATATTAAGAAAACGGGGAAAGAAAACTTACAGGCTAAATATAACAAAATACCAAAAACTGTTATATTTCTAATTCAGCACAGCATATCTCTGTTTGCAAACCTGAAAGTATTAAAGCAATAACATAAACCAATAATATTTTGCTTGTCATATTTATTCTGCATCCAGATGTGTATATGAGTGTTTCTTTTTATGTTTAACAATCTAAGAAGTTTGCAGCCATCAGAAGCTCCAACGCTATCTCTGGGGCAATAGGAAATTCTGGGATTTCTGTTGAACTATTAGTATAGCGGACTTTATATGTAAAGTACATGCACACTTTAGAAAGGACGTGAGATGGGATCTCTCGAAAGTTGACCTCATTCGTTTCATTCTCAGCAAACTGGCCTGAAAAACAGACAAAGCAATGTTATTCTCACTTTAATGCTTTATTAATATTTTATTAAAATACATGCTAACAATATGTAAAATGTCAAATTTAAAGAAATACAGCATATGTGAAATAACTACTGTTGGGGAAAAGTCAGTAAGTACCCTACAGTAGCACTGCAGGAATTAATAATATATAAAAATACCCAACACCCAAATACAGCACTAATTATTTAAAATCTAAAAATATATATGAAGAGTTCAGATGCAAAACCAGCTAAAAGCCATCTCGGGCAAAAATGAGATAAGGATACTGAGCAAATGCTCCTGACACATAGTATACATCCATCAAATACTTTTACTTCAAACTCGCCAAATTCCAGCCTCAGCCCAATCAGAAGTACCAGTACTTACACAGAAACCTATACAAAGTAGCCAGAAAGAAATGCTAATTTTAAAGAAAAACATCAGATGGATTTAGAGGCTTTTGCATCTGAACTCTTCATATATTGATTGATGTAATTTAAATTAATGTAATCCACTGTAATTCATTCATTTTTCTAACAAATACTCACCAGGACCACTAAGCATAGCTTTGATTGTTCCAGATGTAAGAGCATGTTCTCTCTTCACAATAAACTCATGGCCATCAGAGGAGATCAGTTTCACATACATGGCATCTGGCCCTTCACAGCCACCATAGGTTTTTTCTTCTCCGTCTAAAATGTATTCATTTGATCATATGCTCAACATAATCAACACAATATCATGCAGAAAAACAGTATTTATATCCCTTAATAAAAGAAACCCATTTTAAAAGTACCATATGATTTATTCTCCAAATAACACAAACTGACTAGGCCCAGGATAAGTAATTAATTCATTTGTTTACAAAAACTTAAAATGTCTTACCCATTCTTACTGTCTTCCCTGGTCAGTCTCTGAAATATTAAAAGAGAAATGAACAATTTTCTATTATCCCCACAAAAATATAATGAAACGTTAGATGTTCATGAAAACAGCTGCGGAAACCGAACAAGAACCAAATATTTATATAATCTACATTAAAAAAAAATACCTGGTGTTTATATTAACATTTGGCATAAAACAACTCCACTAGTCCTGTGGGAGATCGAGCTATACATGCAGTGCAATAAATCATAGGGAATGAGTTACCTTCCCAGTTAGCTCAAGCACAGTGTACAAATCGTATTTTCCATAAATATCCAGTAGACAGTATTAGTACGGATCACGATTAAATAGTCATAATTAAAAACACGATATAACGTCTCACCTCGGTAAGATCGAGCAGGTCAGGGCAGTTTATTCAGTTTTCTCTGCGATAAGCTTCTGGCAGCTGCTTCTTCTGTTGTCACTGCCGACAACAGGAAACAATTGTCCGGCTGGGAATCAACGCACTTCCGTTATACATTTTACAAAATAAAAGTCATCGTCAATATGCTTTAGTAATTAATAACACATTAGAATTGTGTGTTTTCGGTTGAAGTGTCTTTGAAGTGTAATGTGTAAGATATATGCTTCTTAACACCTGTAAGGTTTTTGCGCATTAAATCATCAGATGCACTGCGTGTGTGCTCGCAAAACAAATTGCTTCCGGTCTTTAGTCGTCTTGCTGTCTGAGGAAGTGGGAAAACTCCACATGATAAAATGTATCAGATTGGGATTTTACAGGGGTTTCGGTGTCTGTCAAAAAATCAGCAGAAGATCGTTAGAAACCTGCAAGTAGCCGTTCGTCCGACATTACACAACTATGGGAATGTTTGCAACACTCATGCTGTATATTTAAGGAGGCAGGATCATTTGCTGCATGAGATCCGAAGGTCATTTTTAAAAGCTCATGCAAGAAAGGTACCTAGTAGAAGACTACCAAATATGCCATTTGCTATTAACCTTTATGTACATTGTACGATTATTTATGCAGACTGTCCATATCTGGGCGGCTGGTTGTTATTTCTTTCATGTTTTTCATCATTTGAATGAGCAGAGTCCAAAAATCTAACATACGTTTATATTATTTTATTTATATATATATATATTTTTTTAGTTATTTCTAATATGCAATATACAGTAATAAAAAAAATGTCCTTTCATGCAGAAACATATCAAGAGAAAATTTAATATTTTAGTGCTGCCTAATGATTCATCGCGATAAATCGCGTCCAAATTGGTTTTGGTTTACTTAATATATGTGTCTGTGTGTATTTATTTTGTATATATAAATACACAAACATGCATGTAAATGCATGTAAATATTTTCAAAATACATACTGTATGTGTGTGTTTTTATATATGCATAATAAATATACACAGTATGTAAACAAAAATGGAAAAAAAAATAAAAATTTAAATCTAAAATCTAAAGAAAAAACCATCCACACTTATTTGAGAAGTGGTTTTTATATTTCAGTGTTCAGAAGTGCTACTGTTAATATATTTGTATGTTTGTAGGTCCCGCAATATTGTGCTGTTAGATGGTATAAACCCTTACCAGTCCAGCCCGAAGATGGAGAATTGATCTACACGGGCAACCTGGGAAAAGCTGTCCTTGGTAAATTACTTGGCATATCCACCTTTTTGTTCAGCACAGAAGTAAGCCTATGGGTGAGACGTCCGGTCCATTTGCCACTATAGGGAAATAACTAGAAGAATAACAACGTGCAGGAAACGGTAAAACGGCACTACAAACCACTGTGCTTATAATTAAAATAATATGGTAAGACACACCAATTTGCAGTATCAAGCAGCAAAACGAGCTGTTTTTACAGCTAAAATAGCTAGATGTGGATGAGACCGGAAGCCATACCCATAAAATTTACAAATGGCTGAACAAGGTAGAACATACAGCATTTATACTTGTAAAACACCACTTAAATTACCAAACTGATATATATTTTTATGTTAGACCTAAAATAATCTAATAACTAAATCTGCTCTTTTGTTGTAGGTGTGAAATTTTTCTCCTACTCCAGCAGCATGTTTAGTCTCTGTGTGATGCCATATGTCCTCTTGAAAACAGGCATCGGCGTAAACAGCTTGGCTCTGCAAGTAGCATTTTGTGGTGTTATAGGTTTCTTCACATTTCTGACACCTGTTCTCCTCCACTTGATCACCAAAGGCTATGTGGTACGCCTGTACCACAACAAGGAGACGGACATGTACACGGCCATCACCTACAGCGCCCTTCTAGTGGAGAAACGGACTGTGTTCCATCAGAGTGATGTCGTTATCCCTGATGTCAGTCGGATGTTCACCAGTTTTTATGCCAAGAAACGCTCAATGCTGGTCAACCCGATGCTTTTTCCTCTGCCCTACGACTACAACCACCTCATGGGTTACGACCGGCCCTTTTCCTTTGACACAGATGACTTGAACAAACCAGATAAAAGTTAACTTGCCCAGTGTTAGTGGACGACCATCAATTTATTTTCATCATTTCAATGGACCGCTGTATTGTATTAAATATTGGCAGGCTGGCATGTCATCCAGTATAGCAGTGATGCAGAAACTTGTACGAAAGTGTAAATAAATGAAAACTCCTATTTACCGTCTGCACTCCCTCTCTAAATTCTGTTCTTGTTTCATTATTTGATCTTATTGTCGTTAACTTTAACTTTTATTAGTTCCTTATTTTCACATCCAGTGCTATTTATAGGGGACAATCCAGTCACCTCTCTATCTGAAGGGGAAGTTTCACAGTACTGCAGCGCATTACTGAAACACTTTATGAATTTCGGTTATTAGTTCATTCAGATAGAGAGAGATATCCACCTACTATTTTTTTTTTTTCTTCACAAAAGCATAAGTTATGTTTTTGTACACTATATTTTTAATTTTTTATATTGTAGCATTGCCTTGTATGTCCTCTGGCTTTTCTGAGAGAAGATTATTCTGCTCCTCAGAGCATACTAGCGTTTGGTACAGCTACGAAGGTGAGTTCAATAACATTTTGGTTTATACAACACTAATTGCTAAATGATTCTGTCTGATCTATTCAAAGCCTGTATTAGTATTTGACATTATAACTTAGTGAATCAGTGGTTCAAATCATTATCAGCAAAAGAAAGATGTGTTCACAGATGTTTACATAGAGAAATGTTTCCAACAAAAATAAATAAAGGTGCTTTAAAAGGTTCTTCGCAGCGATGCCATAGAAGAACTATTTTTGGTTCTAAAAAGAACCATCTCTTTCTCACCTTTTTATAATCTGAAGAACCTTTCACCACAAAGGACCTTTTGTGAAACAGAAAGGTTTTTCAGATGTTAAAGGTTCTTTATGGAACCATTTAGACAAAAAAGGTTCTTCTATGGCATCGTGAAGCACCTTTATTTTTAGGAGTGAAGACTATAGCTAATTTTACTAATAATTGGTCATTTAGATGGTCACAAAGACTGTCTTCTTGGAATACAGAGCCCCTGAATGGAAATGGTGATGCAAAAAAAAAAAAAACATGAGATGGGTGAGAAAATTATATTTTAAATGCTTTTGAGTTGGGCTTTTGTCATTCATTTGCTAAAGCATTGACATATAGTT
>JAHKKF010488991.1:0-10105 GCA_019740295.1 Labeo calbasu | reverse complement strand
TTTTTTTATGAATCTTTGCGATCGCCTTTCCTTGTAACATGGTAGTTAGGAAGTTTAGCAGCTAAATGTGGCTAAAGTAAACAAGATCGTCATTCAACGGAAGAGAGGGGCGGGGTGAGCAGAGCTCATTTGCATTTAAAGGAACAATCCCTTAGAATGAGATGATTTTTGCTGAGCTCATTTTGACAAAGTAAAAAGGGTGTTGTTTTACAAACCCATAGAGAATTTTTAATCAAAGTGTATTAGAGACTTTTCATTAAGACCCTAAATAATAATATCAACTTCTGGAAAATGGGCATCCAATGACCCCTTTAAGGTAGCCCAATTCTGCGGGAAAACACTGTTCAATTGTTTTAAATACATTATGTATTTTAACAGTTTTGTTCAATAAAACAGTATGATTACTTGCTTTTGATACTTTGTTCTAACTTACTGCCTCATTGCTATTTTATATGCATTTTAAGTCATTTTAAAGCCTGTTGTTCGCTTAGGCTTATTTTTATTACCACAAAAAGCATATATATATACATATATCCTATTATTTGATTAATCAGCAGAATAATCGACTTGATTACCAAAATAATATTTAGTGACAGTCCTTTAAAGGGGGCCCCTTATGCTCTTTTTCAAAGTCTTGATTTTGTTTTAGGGGTTTCCAAGAACATGCTCTCATACTTATTTTTACGCATTATTTTTACCTTTCTCCCCAGCCTGGCACAAATAGCTCGATTAGTTCCGGGATTAATGAAGGCCTGCAGGTAGTGCAAGCTAGATTAATAGCGAATCCTACATTTTAAATATTTTTCTTGCAAAAACGCATCGATTCGCTACATGAGACCCCTGGGAGCCATGTGAGGCACTTCTTAATATGGATGGATGCACTTTATTAGACTTTATTAGCCTCCAATTGAATTCGTCTGAAAGAAGAAAGTCATATACACCTAAAATGCATGGAGGGTGAATACTCTACAGTAGTGTTGAGTCCTATCCTCTGCCTGCGAGATCATGGATACACAATATTATCGTGCTAATTTATTTAATTATTTTACGTACTTAGTTTCATTGCCCGAAACCAGCTCCAGCATAAAGCTAAAAGCAGCCTAACGTTATCAAAGAACGCATTACTGCTCCGACGCGGCAATCGGAGTAGATCGCAGCTTTGGCATGTGTTTAGACCCCCTGTACTGCACACGTCTGTGGCGCGTTATTTCTCTGAATCGGCCACTCTAGTCGATGCTTGCGTTTATACCCGCCACGCTGCGGCTCGTTGAAGCTGCTCTGCGCTGCATCGCTAAAGTTTGGCTAATACCCCACCCTGTCCCTACCCACCCCCGAACAATTTGAATTTTCCGTAATGATATTCTAATGGGCCGCGTTGTGACATTGCATGCAGAAAACAAAGGCTGTAGCCAAAGGAGCCGTTCGTTGTAGTTCTTGGAAAGAGATTTTTAAAAAACGAAATATCTGAGTTATACTTTGTAGATCTTTTTATGCCCAATGATACACACCACACACTGAATAAAGTTCAAAAAGTGAAAAAGCATAATAGCACCCCTTTAAGGATCTAAGCTAGCATGAACTAACAATACACTTGTGTTTTTATTAACCAACATTTACAAACATTAAATAAAACTGTTACAAGTGTTAAATTTAGTTTATTAATAGTACCTTGTTATGGGTAATAGCAAAAAACACCTAGGGACCTTATTATTTTGATGTATTACTATGAATTAAAATCATACAGTTAAAAACAGCTTTACAAGAAGGTTCGTCAGCATGTTTAGAGTTAAAAATAGCAAAGGCCTGAAAGTGCCAGTGCTGACATGTTCATGTTGAATGTCTCGGGCAATACAACACCAGACTATTCTACTGTGCTGTAACCTGACTGGAGGAGTCACAAACCTCTCAGACTGCATCTGAATGCAAAGAATGTAATACAGAGTAGCTCTGAGCCATTAGGAAGTCTTCATTGGGAGGAGCCACATACTGACACTGTAAGAAGAGGTTACAGTGAGATCTGTGAGTGGAGTGCTAGGAAACATTTCTCAAGTGATATCTGCAGGGTTTGTGAGAAAAGAGACTCCAACTGTTCAAAAATGAGCATATTCTAGTAAGCTGTAAATAAATCAAAATGACATTTTAGTTTTTAAATATTTACTTAAAAATCCTCCCAGGCACATCCCATAACATTTTAAAATACAGCAGTTTACATAATTATTATTAACATAGGAAAATACTGGGGAATAAGCTTGACAACATGAATTTTGAATAAATACTCTGCAATAAAATGTTAGGTACAATGGATGAAAACAATTCACAAACATTGATGGACAACGTTCTCTCAAAGCGGAAGAAGCTGAACATGATTTACAAACAAAAGACTGTTAGACAAAATGTAATACGATACATGTCAGTTCAATTACAAACATTGAAAATAAAAAGTGGATTCAAAAGCACTTCGTGACAACATGGGGGAACAACCACAAGGACAGTGTAAGTCTTTATGCATAGAAAATTAAAAATTCATACATAACCAAAAACAATCTACCCCACCTCCAAAACAAGAGGAATGTTTAAAGATCCTCAGCGTAAACCTCTGCCAAAGAAGAACATTTCCAGTTCAAAGCAAAGAACAGAGTGCAGTCCAGTGCATGCCATCTTAAATAGTTAAAAAAAAAAAAGTAACAAGCCAGCTTACCACCAAAACTACTGCGTATGTATTTACCACTATTGCATAACAGACACTATATATTAAAGCTCAGACAGTTCCAATCTCAGAAGGTTATCAAAACCACGTACCAGCTCCAGGAATGTCTGAACGTGTGCACTGCAAGAACATTGTGTAACCCACTGCCTTGCACAGCACTCTATGCTACAGTACATGTGAGAGAAGGACGAGTAAGAAATGACGTGTGTGAGAAACAAAGCCTAAAGTGTGGCCTAAAGAGCTGATTAACTAACTCTAAAAGCCAACATAACGTTTTGTGAGATCACAGTGTCTTATTCAGACTTTTTGATATCTAGCCCATGAGACAATGAACTATTTTGAGTCTCTTGATACATAGATCAATCCCACAGGATCTGCACTAGGCTCCACTGGATATCACCGACACCTAGTAAGGCTCGATATTTTTTTCCAAATCTAGAATATATGGGGTAAGGCAACTTCAAAAGATGATCCAATCGCTTCTCAATTTTGAACCAAATGACCTTTAAGCCAAAGCGAAACTGAAAACATGGCATAGATACTACAGACAAAACATAAATGTAACCTGAATGACTTGAATGATAAATTTATAGGTAGATTTGTCAAAAACCTGCATTTAGCAACTTGGCAAGGCTTGCTCTTGCCATTTTAGAGTGCAAAAAGTTGTTTATCGTGGGTACCTTGCATCAGACCTGTGTCAAATACCAGTCAAAAGTCGTTATATATGCATACGGAGGTAAAGCAACTGAAAATAATTAATTTGAGGTTTTACATGTAGTTAAAACAAGTCATATCTGCATATGAATGTATACAAGCAGAGCATTTTAAGATATCAGCAGCCCACCGTTACATTATCCCACTGAAAAATAAGACGCAAATGTAAAATTTTAAGAAAGAAGCTTTTCTCAAAATAAACTTGAGACAATAAATAGTTGTTTTATGCTATGAAACTAAGTGATTTAGTTGCATGATTGCATCAACAGAGCCCAAAAGAACCAGAGGCGTCTTTGTTTCCGTCAGCTATGATTATAAACTTAACAGCATGTAAATATAATTCTCTGTCTATAAACATCTTAATTGGAGAGTTCTAAAGGAAACTGCTACAGTACTTACATACAATACTTACAGTTGAATAATATTATTTGACCATAGATCCTACACAACTACTCTGGTGCTATTTTGGTATATTTTTATGACAAACACCACATCAAAATATCCATATAACTGTACGGTCTGGTTGTCTAAATATCATGAAATATTAAGCGCCCACTGATAGATATTCCAATTGGGAAAGGTTTTAGTTACAGCTACGACAGCCAGTGAATTTTACTGCACAAATGGGGTCACATGACTTATCTAGGTCTTGGGTCTTGACATGCAATAAAACTTGCCTGTCCTAATCTACCTCAGAGTTACTTCTTAACATGCAAACCAGCAATATATAGATGTTTAGGATTCGACTCGGTTGGGTTAACTGTACTACGTACTACTCAAAACTGGCTGTAAACTTTGGTTTGGTTAACTGGAGGAAAAATTAGAAGTGTGTGGTTTGACTTTTATGAGCTTATGCTACCGTTACTGTACTGGAAGTTACGATCTAAAGCTAAAAATACATCTAAGCATGTTATATCTGAATGATCCTGGTCTGGCACTGTGTAAACATTGCTCGCAATTCATTCTCTTGGGTTTCGTTGACAGCGTCTGGTTCTGGGCTTTTCTGAACTTTTGCTACAGCAAAGTTAATGCCTTGAGTAAGTCCGGCCTGGGTCAAACTAGCCACCTGCACCATTGAGCTCCTGATCTTCGCGAAGGGTGACACGACGCGGCTTCCGTTGCTGTCTCCAGATGAGGGTCCTGTGATGCCTTCCAGGCTCCTTTGTGACCCGCATGACGTGGCAGAGCCTGCAGGCTGAACAGTCAGAAGATTTGCCCCGTGGACGGAGGACTCTACCTCAAGCTGAGATGGACGAGGAAGCTGCGGTTGGGAATTTGAAGACCGCAGTTTTGCATCTGGAGCTGAGGGGGCTTGAGGCGCTTGCGGTTTAGGTGCTGCAGGCACTTCCTCAAACACCTCTATTGGTTTGGTCTTGGCATCCTGGACGAATTGGTGGCAGTACGCGTCAATAGGTGTCCCGAAGTCAATCAAAATGGCTTCCTCAGCCACCGAGGCGGACCCTGGAGACTGGCCGTCGGGGCCAACTGACAAGCTATCTCCTGTCTTGTCATCGCAGCCTGTGACTCGGATGACAGAGGGCACCGCCAGCTCGACGCTGCCAATCGACTGCGAGCGACTGGCAAGTCGCGGTGCAGATGCTACAATCCCACAGCTAGGAAGCACGTAGTCTACGTTTTCCCGAGAGCCTGAGCAAGGCTGCTCGTCAGAGTTGTACGAATCAGAATCGGAGGAAATCTCCTCCGAATGTCCGTCGTTAAGGTCTTTTAGGGCTGCCGAACCCGCATTGCCATCATGGGTCTCTAAACTGCTGTCTGATTTCCAGAGGTTCATATGCAAATTTGGCTTGAGGAAGTTTACTTTGACCTCAGGCTTTGAGAAGGTCCCTAGTTTGCCCAAGGGCTTGAAGTTTCCAATGTTGACGTTAGTCTTTGTCTGCTTCACTTTCTGGTTTAGTGTTGAAAACTTGTTCATAAGGAAACTTTTGCCTTGAGCCAAACCAGACCCGAGGACTTGGTCCACGGCTTTCCCTTGTATTCCCATTATATCCTCATGCGGTTTGCTGTGTCTCCTGAAACAAAGCAATTAAAGCAAGATTAGTTAACAACTAACAATCCAGCACAATTTGGCTTTGTTTAAAACAGCAGAAAAAAAAACAGATTTGACTGAAGTTGGTTTAGTTTTTGTAGTTGTACTATTAAAAAAAACATTAAATTAGATGCACAAACTCCAATGGGGATCAACGGGGTTAAAGGTCTGAAATGCAGTTTCAATGTAGCTTCAAAGGGCTCTACACAATCCCAGTTGAGGAATAAGGGTCTTATCTACTGTCGTTTGTGACTTCACGCATTACGTAATCACATTGGAAAGGTCACGTGTAGTTAGTTCTTCATACTTTGGTTCAAAAAGATAGGGTAGGGTAAAAAACTCATTTTCTGCTCCAACTTCAAAATCATCCACCGTCGTTCTTTTACCTTGTTTTGTAAAGGCTTTCAAATGTGACTTTGTTTACACATTTGCTTTGTCAACACTGGGTCAGTACTTCTGCTTACGTAATGTGTGACCTTTGCAAAGTGACTAAGTAATGTGTGAAGTCAAGCATTTGTGGTTAAAAAGTATATATATTTTAATATTTAATTTTTTTTTTTTTAAGAAAATGACCAATGGTTTCACTAAACAAGACCGTTATTCTTCTGCTGGGATCATGTAGAGCCCTTTGAAGCTGCACTGAAACTGCAATTTGGACCTTCAACCCAAATCCACTATATGGAGAAAAATCCTGGAACATTTTCCTCAAAAACCTTAATTTCTTTTGACTGAAGAAAGAAGCGCATGAACATCTTGGATGACATGGGGGTAAGCAAACTAATAAGTGAACTAATTAGGGCTGCCTCCTAACAGTCGACTAACCGTTAGTCAACAAGAAGACCAACATTTTATTAGTCACTTAGTCGCAGGAGGGAAAAAAACAACAAAAAAAAATGTGTAACCAAAGTCACATTTGAAAGCCTTTACAAAACAAGGTAAAAGAACAACAGTGGATGATTTTGAAGTTGGAGCAGAAAATGAGTTTTTTACCCTACCCTATCTTTTTGAACCAAAGTATGAAGAACTAACTACACGTGACCAAATCACGCAGTCAGTGTTGGACAGGTCATTAACAGCTGGTCTATGTGGTAATATAGTACAATCGGGCAGGACATCCAAACTCTCACCTATCATTCAGACCTCAAATATGGCTTTTCATCTGAAAGGTGTAAGCAGTAGCAACTTTGCCGCTCAATGTAATGTTAACCTAGAAAAATGTGCGGTATTCAAGTGTCTGTGCGGAGTGTGAAGCTAAACAGTAGCACGCTTACTGCATGACAGATGGAGGCACCGGTGCAGTCACATGCTCTTAAAATTTTTTGCTCATACAGATAAAAGTAATACATCTTTTGAATCTAAAGACTCTACGTTTATTTGTGTGCACTCAAAATAGCAACGAAACATTGCGCTTTTGTAAAATAATGAAAGGAGGATGCGCTTTTTGCCGTCTCGATCTCTGTGAACTTAAGCTCAAAACTTCGAAACTCCATGTATTTGCGGTTGCCTTACAGACAGAAAAAATACATCTATAGAGAGTGAAATGTCTACTTTTAAATGAATTATTTCAAATAGAAAACAAATATTCTCAGATTATGTAATGCATATGAAACATGCATGCAGGTGCATCACTACTGCGGAGATGACCAGTCAGTGTCACCGAATTCATCTCTTAAGCTGAAAACAAAGAAAGCGGTAGTTTATCAATAAATTATTAAAATGTTAATACAGTCTCCTTCCTGTTTTCCCTGACACATTCATAATTATATCTGCCGGTGTGCTGTATTTTTGTGTGCTTGAGCACTTATTAGGCTATGTAGGCAATTAAAGGCTCATTATTATGATTTATATGGTTTATTAATAAGCCTGTGACGATTAATGCTTAAAATGAACAACTACTAGTCAACCAGAAAAATCTTTAGTCGAGGGCAGCACTAAAACTAAACCTTTAAGTCTTCTGAAGCAACTCACAAACATTTTTATTTTACCTCTCTAGTTTCTTCTCGACAACCTGGACGTCAAGCCCCATAGCTTGCTTTGTAATACGAAGCATTTCCGCAATGCACTGGAGTGTGTCTGAAACGCAAACAATCCAACAAGTGCAGAGAAACAAATAAATTATTTAACACAAACACAAAACCCTTCAAGCAAGACCAGCATACAGACAGCCAAGTTATATCTTTTACCAGCTTAACCCATAATGTCAATCACAGAATTACGCAATACAGAACTAGCGCCAAGCACAAACCTTTTCCATCATCTTCTGGATTTCGTGTGACAGCCCTCAGCGTATGGAAATAACCGCTCGTCTCCCCGTTCTTATAATGCAGCCGCATGCAGCAGTATTTAGGCTTTCCGAAAAGAGTCGGTTCTGGACCTGAAGAAAAAAAAAAACCATCATCATGAAATCACAGAACATTTTATTTAATAGGATAAAAATTACACCCACAAGTTAATCTACAAGCTCTTACCAATTTCGATCTTTTCAAGTCCTTCTAAACTTAGTCTCTGATACTGGTTGACTTTGTCCGCCTCCTCATCATAACTAAATAGCAACAGCAAAGTAAAGCGGCATTACTAAACCAATGCCAAGAAAATTATTTCTTATTTTAAAAACACAAACACTGAGCGAAATAGCACTTACTAGGCTACATAATATGCAGAGTTGGACAACAGCAGAAGAACGTCAACATCTTTGTGAGTGGCATCTATAAGACTAACAGAGGAAAAACAGTATAATAAAAGGTCAGAACCCTGAAAGAGAGGCCCATAAATAGTACCATTAAACCCTGGGCATACAGAAGAAAGAGAAACAATAGACAACGCCTTGCAAAATGCATGAAATTTTACTAGAATTTCACACTGACCATAACACATCATGCTTATTTGAGTGTATCTTGTGTGAAAGTTACCTCAAATAGGCATTACATATGGACAGAGCTAAACTTGTGTAATTTACAAAGATTTTAGATGATTCCAACCCAATCAGGAACAGTTTTCAGGCATCTTTCACCATGACCTCCCACCAAAAAATGCTCAAAAGAATGAAGGAAATATGGCTCCCTCACCCAAACAATTATAATACAACCAAACAGGGAAAAAAACAATATGTACAAGTACCTCTGAGCCAATGACAATACACTGTAGAAGGAAAAGTAAACTAAAAATATAAATTTTAAAATCAAGCTTCATTATAGATCTTTAATAATAGATCTCTAGCATTATTACTGTAGTTTTATTTTTAAATCATTTAATATTATTGTAATTAATTATATTTAAATTAGTATTTCCAAACAAAGAAAACAGTTATGGGGCTGAAAACACAGAATGTATTTTTGTATTTCAAGGTGTTGCTTCTCTGTAAACATGCGTTAGATGGACACTTGTGTATGAAATAGCATTCTAAAAGTGTGCCATTATTAAAGGAACCTTAAAAAAGCAGTTCAACTCCTCGTTCTTTTCATTTCACTGCCCTGAGTCTTGCATTTTTGAGCACAAAAATGCATTCTGTCTGAACAGCCCATTAATTTTCTGAAACAGCATCATATATTTTGCTCGAAATGAGAGTTCAAGCAATGCCTGATGACTCATGAGGGCTCTTACCTTGGGTCACAGTCGATAAGTGCCCATCCACCGTGAAACTTCTCATCATCAGGGAGCAGCAGCTGCATGTACGTCTGCAGCAGGAGGCTGACCTGCTCCTGAGCTCCCCTTTGGCTCTCCTTCTCTTTCTCCTCATGCTCTTTTTCTTTGCTGAAGATGGAGTACAGGTCTTCTGTTACTGGAAGGCCCATCATGAGGTCTGGGAGAAGCAGAGATACAGTACATGGCAGATGAGGCACCAGGCTGGGCTATTTGCATTTTGTACCTAAAATGGAGAATTTCTTATACTGACCAATGACGGCCTGTCGGTAGGCGTCTCTGAAGCGGTTCAGATAGTAACGATTAGCTGAGTTCACACCATCCTTCATCACCCCCGCTAACTTTCGCTCTCCTGTTCGTGTGAAATCTCCCTACACAACAGATCGGACACGTAAGAATAAGATGACAAACTCATTGGGTGGTAATCAGTGTCTTACTTCAGTTACATTATGAAATCAAAAGCTTTAGTCTTCGTTTTTACTCTTTAAAAAGACGCTGAAGGAATACCTTTAGGTCCCCAAATTAAACAACAAAACACTATGGCTATATATGTCAAGCAATTTAAAAATAGATAAATGAATTATTTTTAAAATATTTTATTAAATTAGTAAATGTATTATTTATTTATTGTGTTAAATTAATTACTTATGTAATTTTTTCACACGCACACACGCGCACACACACGCACACGCACACACACATAAATAACTTAAAGAACTGAAAGCAAAATGTATTTAAATTAATGTTTTTTTAAATCTAATTATAAACATATATGATTATACATCCACATACATATTATACATTTAATTCATATTATACATAAACATAAATATCATAACATAAATTAAATAAATAAATAGATGATTTTTAAAAGTATTTTATTAAATAGTAAATGTATTATTTAATGTATTAAATTATTTATATATTTTGTGTCCTGGCGCGCACACACACACACACACACACACACACACACACACACACACACACACACATATATA
>JAHKKF010488987.1:0-10965 GCA_019740295.1 Labeo calbasu | reverse complement strand
TGTGATACTCTCCCATTCACTGCTCTTGGATTTTACCCACCTATGACAACTTAGAACGTTCTTCAGCCAATCAGATTCAAACATTCAACATTCCAGGATTTTTCTCCATGCAATGGACTTTAATGGGGATCAGTGGGTTGAAGGTCCAAATTGCAGTTTCAATCCAGTTTCAAAGGGCTCTACATGATCCCAGCCGAGGAACAAGGGTCTTGTCCAGCAAAACGACTGGTAATTTTTAACCACAAATGCTCATCTTGCACTAGCTCTGCGATGTGTGTTGATGACTTTACGCATTATGTAATTACATTGGAAAGATCATGCTTGTGTACTTCAGTTCAAAAAGGTAGGGTAGGGTAAAAATCTCCATCTCATTTTATCCTCCAACTTCAAAATCGTCCAACATCGTTGTTTTACTTTTTATTGTAAAGGGCATTTGACTTTACATGTTCGCTGTGTAAACACTGTGTAAGTACTTCCGCCTATGTCATGCATGATCTTTTCAATGTGACTACGTGACTACGAAAATGACCAATCGTTTTGCTGACAAGACACTAATTCCTTGGCCGGGAACATGTAGAGGCTTTTGAAGCTGCATTAAAACTGCAGTTTGGACCTTCAACCCATTGGCTCTCATTGAAGTCCACTATTTGGAGAAAAATCCTGGAATGTTTTCCTCAAAAACCTTAATTTCTTTTTGACTGAAGAAAGAAAGACACAAACATCTTAGAAGACATGGGGGTGAGTAAATTATCAGCAATTTTTTATCCTGGAAATCAACTACTTAAATAAGTTGTAATATCTACTTTATTAAATGGAAATCTTTAAATGTAGCCCCTGGAACCTGCTTACACAGCCTAGGTTGGAGATCACTGCACTAGGTGTCTACATCTTGTAAAGCTACTGGAATGGGGCAGCTGTGGCGTTCGATCCTAACTGGATCACTTGACTGACTGAATAACTGCCAAACGCACCGCCCAATTCAGGTCACAAGTACCAGCTGGTGGCCGTTTGGTCCTCTGGTGATAATTCAATATGATGTACCTTTGGCTAAAGCTGGATCAAGGGACTTATTGGAACAGGTACAAGGCAAGAGTTGCGACAATGTAGCTGGTTGTTACTCTGGGACAACTTCTTTTTCATGTTTTATGAGGAAAATCAAAAAGTCATACAGGTTTGGAATAACATGAGAGTGAGTAATAAATAACAATTTTAATTTATTGCCGAACTATCCCTGATTAACTTATAAAAGTGAAACATTTGAAGAAAGGGTGCCAACCATCTACTGGACCTGTAAACCTCTTGGCAGGTGGGGAGAGACTTTCACTAATACACAGTGTTCGAGGCTTCGCAGGCGATTTGTTGCTTAGTCAGCCTATACATCTGTTAATGTAATCCAATCCTAGCAATCCAACTCAGATTAGAAAGCTGAGTTGTAATGCTTGCTGTTAGATTTATGCCAGTACGTCAAATTACCGCACTGGCTTGCCTGCAAGAGTGAACACAACAGTTGTAACCTAGTTAGTCTGCTTTCCACACTTAAAAGGATAGTTGACCCAAAAATGAAAATTCTGTCATTAATTACTCACCCTCATGTTGTTCCAAACCTGTAAGACCTTTGTTCATCTTCAGANACACAAATTAAGATATTTTTGATGAAATCCGAGAGCTTTCTGACCCTGCATAGACAGCAACACAACTGACACGTTCAAGGCCTAGAAAGGTAGTAAGGACATCGTTAAAATAGTCCATGTGACATCAGTAGTTCAACCTTTATTTTATGAAGCTATGAGAATAATTTTTATGCGCAAAGAAAACAAAAACTTCATTCAACAATTTCTTTTCCTCCATGTCATGCATTCACAAAAATACCACTGAATTCATTCAAGTCCCCCCAAAGTCCCACAAAAAGGCTAGTCGTCCACGTAAGACAAATACACAAGAAGACAGGATAATGCAGAAACTTTCAATGGAGAATTCGGTTCAGCACTGCAGCTGGAATTGCTTGCCAGTTCAGTGCTGAACAGGGTAAGGTTCTGTCTTGGCATGTTTAAGGGTGTGTTCACACTTGTCATGTTTGATTAAAACGAACTCTGGTGCGATTGCTCTGTTAGTGCGGTTCATTTGAGTAAGTGTGAACGCTGCCATCTGAACCCTGGTGCACACCAAACAAGCGGACTGAGACCGCTAAAAAGATGGGTCTCGGTCCGCTTCCAAACAAACTCTGGTGCAGTCGAATGAAATATGAACGCAACACTGACCAAATACTTCTAAACGAACCAAAAACAGGAAGTAATGACAAAATGCAACGCTTTGCGACATGCTTTCACAAAGGGAACAAGCGGTGTATCCAAAACAAAATGAGCAGAAGGCAAATGTGGAGCAACGAGAAGGTAAAGTGCCTTTTATGAGCTCTTCGCGAGTTTGCAGGTGGTGAAAATAAAATCATGCATGCAACAATAAGCGTGTTTAGTCCAGCAAATGGCATTAGGTGTATTCAACTTAAAGCGGCTCTCAGCAGACCGATCAGAGAATGGGTACTTTGATGTCATACATCTACAGCCATTTAAGTCGAATGAGTGTTCGGTGAGTTCCGTCAAAAATATACGTCATTCAACCCGACCAATTAGGTTGTGAACGTATCGCTATGCCTTTAGGTTCGCTGTCAAAAATGCCAGTGTGAACTCTTAAGTGGACTAGGACCAAATGTATAATTTTCCTTTTTGGTCCAGACTAAATGAACCAAGTGTGAACACAGCCTAAGAGAAGTGGGACTGAAACCAGACTCTGCTGTGACCAAACTTCTCAGAAAGAATCCAAAGACTAAGCTCACCTTTGCTTAGGAGCATGTTGTGTGGAGAGAGGAGAACTGGTCCACAGTTCACTTAAGTGAAGTTTAGTTTAATTTAATTGGGTCTGATGAGAAACATTTTGTTCAGCGTCAAACTGAGGAAAGACTGACGTGTGTAAAGAAGTCAGTGAAAGGTGGAGGAGAAAGTGTCATGGTTTTGGGGATTTTCTGCAGCAGGGGTTGGGCCTATTGTACAGCTACATGGCAGGGTCAGTGTAAATATTTATCAGAACCTCTGTCAGCAACTTTCTTTGCAAATATCTCCTAATCAGCCTGCAATTTTCATACAAAACAATGCCCCGTCACACTGAAAAACAAATAAAGCATTTCCTCGAAGCTACGACCACTAAAATAATGAAATGGCGTGCCCAGAAAACCCTTGGCGACAAAGTTATGGCTAAGAAACCCACTAGGGTTACCAAACTGTGGAAGAAGAGTGGACCAAGATCACACCAGCACAGTCTGAGAAACAAGTGATGTCCTGAAGCCATAGATGTGCTGAAGACATTAAAAGCAAGAGTCTCCACACTTCCTACTAATTTCTGACAGTTGTAACCCTTCAAAAGTTTAGTTGTAATCTTCTTTCGTGCTACAGTGGTTGCTGTTCTACTATTCTTTACAATCAGGGCAGGATTCATTAATGGAAAGCATTTCATGGGTCCATTTCTAATTTAAGCATATATCTATTCCAAGAAGGCCCATATCAGTAATGCCGATGACGTCCACTGTCGGACTGACTGATATCAGCTGAGAGGCCAGTGAGTGAGTGAGCAGAAACCAACATTTAGTCAGGTTCCATATTATCTGTTTTTATAGGTTTATGTATGCTTTTTTTTTTGCCTGGAGGCTATTCATAAGTATTTCAGCGGGATATGAGTTTACGTGCGTGAAAAGGCTGAATGGCACGCTATACTTCAATATCTGACTGTTAAATTTGTTTTCATGCACACACGTGTTGATTAGGCATTGGCTATGGTTGGCGTATGTTTCTTGATAATTTCTTTTTCTGAAAGTTGTTTTTGCTTAATAATAACATTAAATTAAAAGTTGAGAACTGCCTCATAAAAACGCTCAAAAGTACATAAAAACTAATCTCATTGCATGGAATTTTATAGATGGAAAATGAGATATTTGTGATTAATTGAGGGTGACTTTGAAAATTGGTTGCTTGTGTTTTAGTTGTTTAGTCAAGCGTGGCCTAAAACGGCACCGGGGGGATTCCCATAGGCATTAAAAACAAATGTTGTTGCATGAATTCCTCTGAAAGGGAATGAGAACTGCCAGTGCCGTAATTTCATTTGGCACGACTGAAATGTCATGGAAAAATCTGTCTTTCTGTTTACTGATACTTTGACGCAACTGTCCTACGTCAAAGAAAACAGGCGGCTCTTAGGTAAGTGAGCTAAATGTTGTGGTGCCGGGGAGTCCGGATGCACTAGTGACCAGTGTCTGAACTTGTTCAGTTATCTGAAACGCTTTAAAGTCAGTTTATTCCCCACTAAAAGTGACAGTTCACCCTTTTCTGTAGAACACAAAAGATGATAATATTACACTCTAAAAATGCTGGGTTATTTTTGAGTTCAGTCTGTTGGGGCATTTTATTAGGTTGTTTTTAATATTTTTACCCAGGTGCTGGGTTCAACTTGTTGGATCATTTTATTGGGTTATTTTTGATATTTTTTACCCTGGTTCTGGGTAGTTTTTTTGTAACTAAGTTGATGGGTTATTTTTTTCTATCCAATCGCTGGGTTAAGCCTGTCTCTGACAAAACAACCCAGCTACTGAGTTACAGTCAGAGCGTGGGCTTTTTGATTCCTCTACAGGAGAGAGCGGTTCTCAGCGCCGCCGATTTGTTGCACTTCTTCAGCAAAATAAAAGTTTGTATACATTTTATTTAATTTATTACGTCTTTACTGTGCTGTAAATTGTATTATTTTTAGGGCTGGCAAACGATTAATCGCGATTAATTGCATACAAAATAAAAGTTTGAGTTTGCCTAATATATGTGTGCGTAATGTGTGTAATTATGTATATGTAAATACACACAAATTAATGTATATATTTAAGAGAAATATGTTATTATGTACAAAATATTTGTTTTATTTATATATAAATTCAATAAAAATGATAATACATACACTTGTAAATATTTCTTAAATATATACATGAATGTGCTTGTATTTATATATGCATAATAATTACACACACATATATTAGGCAAACTCAAACTTTTATTTTGTATGCGATTAATCGTTTTCCAGCCGTAGTATATATTAAAGAGAAATATGTTGTTTATGTACAAAATATTTTTATTTATATATAATATAAATTCTATAAAAATGATAATAAATACATATACTTGTAAATATTTCTTAAATATGTACATGAATGTGCTTGTATTTATATATACATAATAATCACAAACAGTACACACACAGATATTAGGCAAACTCAAACTTTTATTTTGTATGCGATTAATCGTTTGCCAGCCCTTTTTACAAGGACGAGATGTCAGCTGCGTCACTTCGCACGACGGAAACGCCTGTTGCCTTGCATAAAATAAAGCGATTTTATTCGTTATAGTACTGAGTTTAATTTCATGTTAAAATATGTTCTCTAATGTCAGTACTACTGTTTGTTTACGGGTAGGTTTTGGTGTCAGTCACGGGTCGCGGCATCTTTCAGCTACGAGTGAAATGCGAAGCCGCGGTCTGAAGTTCGCAGTCACCCCGGCGAACAGCAGCCCTTCACCGGCTCAGATTTCGGCGATACACCGGCACGAGAATTAGCGCTATTTTGGTAAAAAGCGATTACACAGAACGGTTGGATACAGTGAAATTAAAATGCTACTTTTAAGTGGTATATTTTTATCTCTAAATTGCTTGTTAAACGAGTTTAAATGTATGTAATATTGTAAACTATGCGGTATTCACCCAATTAAATTCAGTTTGTCTTGTATTTTGTCCGTGTGTTCTTGCTTAATAATAAATGTTAATCTTTTGATTATTGCTGTTGCTTCTAGTAATTCTGTGTGTTTTTTATAAGTTCCAGTCCATTTTAAGCCAGCAATAATATTTGTAAACAATAGCTGACTTAAATAAAATAACCCAGGATGTTTGGTAAAAACATTTAACCCAGCATGTGTTCTGTCCAATTTTTACCTAGCGCTGGGTTACCAAATAACCCAAGTTGGGTTGTTTTTAACATAGCATTTTTTTTAGAGTGTAAGAATAATAAAGTAATTATCTCTCAGAGTCTTAGCTTCCAAGATAAAAACACAGTAAAATTCGAACAAATAAATATAAAACAAAATGGAGGACAAGTCATTAAGACATTTATTTGGGTACAAATATAAACATGAACTGCATCCATTTCAAGGAAGATGCATACAAATCTATGTATTTATTCACAGGCCGTTTTGCCTTTGATCTAAAAATTCAGCTTGAAAGGAATCGTTGCTTTTGTCTATTTTCGGTATACAGTCATTTAAATGCACAAGTGTGCAAAATAATAGTTACATTTGCATTTGAGGACAGCATCATAGTCCTTTTTGGCAAAGGATTTTTAAATCAATATTTCTTTTGTTTTGTAGAAGTAGCATTAAAGAAATCTTGCTGAAATGTGATACATCTGTTTATACCCACACACACGTATTTAATTATTTATTAAATTTAATTATTAATTATTTTAATTGTTTATTAAATATCCTGCAAAAAATTACAAGTCTAATATGAAACACATCTAAACATTGATTCACATTGCTACAATTAAGAATGAATCAAAATTGGAATGTGCTCAAAGAACATGGATTTCAGACGCCTTGTGCGCAGTTCTCACAGAATTGACATGACATTTCTTGTGCAGTACTGCATTTCTGTATTCAATTTACTGAATTTAATTAATGGCACGAAGAAAAACTGACATGGCACTAGGCCCAGCTCAAATATCAAATTGTTAGACAGTATGAATTATATTAATGCTTTGATATTTCATATATCAACAACAAGTAAAACGGAAAAAAAAATTTCTGTTATATAAGTGTGCCAGCAAAGCTGACATGAAAAGACAAACAGGTTATTTCACAAAATGTGCGCAATGATTGTCATGACAACGGCTACGTTTTTGCCAGCGGTACCTGTGAACTCTAGATTAGAGCAAATACGCAGCAGTCCTGAGGTGACATGTTATTTTATCTGCAAGCACAACTGGATTTCACTGACGCAAAAGGGTTCATTTTGATTTATTATCAGTATTATGAACTTTTGGAAATCTAACTCTTAGTGTGGGACTTCGTCACTCTCTGCACTCTCTGATCAGGTAAGAACTCGCACAAATTAAACATGATTTTCAATTGTTTGTTTAAGTAGTCATTTGAAAAAAAAACTTCAATTTTACAGTTCAAATTCACCCATATGTTCACTGAATTAAGTTTAGCTGGAGCTTTTGAGGAATCCTCATGTACTCTAATAATCCAAAAAAAAAAGCTGAAAATGTTCATAGTTGTGTGATTTCCAACGGAAACCCAGGGCAATTCTGTGGTTATTCTGATCGGTTTAACCCTGGAGTTGGGCCTGAACGTTGCTCACCTCTTGCCTGGAATGTGCCATTCAAAAATCAAGCCTCACCACAGGAAGCTCCGGCATTACAGATGCGTTCCCAATTCCTGTGACTTAACTGACGGGAGAAACGGGAGATAGTGGAGCAGTTTAAACCTCTGAATAAAGTTCGTGCAGAAAGGCAGATTGTAACAAGAGTGATCGGTGACTTGTATTTGAGAGCCTTTGTGAACCGCTTTCCTCCAGCTCTTTATTCCTCTCTCTCTTTCTGTTCCTAAGAAAAAAAACAAAACATTTTGTATTAATTATACCAATACTACATTAACACAACTAAAAGACAAATCAGATATTTAAAGGGACAGTTAATCCAAAAATGAAAATTCTGTCATTAATCGCTCATCACCTCATATTGTTCCAAACCTGTAAAACCTTTGTTCATTTTCAAAACACAAACATATTTTAAATGAAATCCGACAACTTTCTGAGCCTGCGTAGACAGAAACGCAACTACCACGTTCAAGGCCTGGAAACTTATTAACGACATAGTTAAAATAGTCCATGTGACATCAGGCGTGAACACGCGTCGAAGACTGACACAGAAGACAAGAAATTGTTAAATAAAGTCTTTTTTTTCTTTGTGCACAAAAAGTATACTCATAGCTTCATAAAATTAAGGTTGAACCACTGATGTCACATGGACTATTTTAATGATGTCCTCACTACCTTTCTGGGCCTTGAACGTGTCAGCTGCATTGCTGTCTATGCAAGTCAAAAAGCTCTCAGATTTCATCAAAAATATACTTATTTGTGTTCTGAAGATGAACAAAGGTCTTACAGGTTTGAAACAGCATGAGGGTGAGTAATTAATAACAGAATGTTCATTTTTGGCTGAACTATCCATTTAAATCTTGCAACCAGGAAATTTTGTAGATATTTAGGAATTACGTAAGGGTGTTTTCATACCTGTAGATCGACTGTTTTGTTCCAAAACAGGGATTAAAATTATTACAATGTTGCTTTTTTTTCTTGGTGTGGTTTGCTTTCACAGCAAAGTTTCCATACGGACCAAATGTTTTAATACAAGTCACGCGCGAGTAAACTGTCCTCTCATTGGTTAAAGTTCCATGGTTTATTTTCCGGGATGTAACAACAACAGCCTTGCGGGTTTATTCTTGCATTTTTTTGTAGCTGTCGTTATATTAATTTAGAATTTTGAGCAGGAGTCCAGTATTCGTCGGGAAAACATTTTAAAATAAACCTGCTAAAAAGAGAGCAATAAGACGGCATTATAAAATGATTTTGAATGGCAAAGACGTGCCACACACAGACATTCACAGGTTGATTTTAAGCCGTATTAGCAAAACAACAAAGCTACTGCTGTTCATGGAACTGTAATTACCCATTATACCATGTTTTATAGCCTGGTTCGTTGGTCCGTTGGATTGGATTGCTTTCTCACTACAACCGAACCACTCCAGAGTTTGTTTTCAATTGAGCCGAGACCACCTCATTCAGGCGATCTCGGACTGATTGTTTTGCCGCAGATCCAAGCATTTGCCGTGTTCACATATGCCCCTACGGGAGGAAACGCGCCAGGTTCCGAAACAAGGTGTCAGGTGTGAAAGCACCCTAAAGTTTACATACTTGTTTCTCCGAAACACAACGCTACAGAGAGTTATTCTACTTTTGAAATGTGCATTCCGTGTCAGAATGTCTGTTTACATTTTGGTCTGGTACATTTTTGGCCACTGCAAATTTACCCAACAATATATCGACACCCCGGTTTGCCAGATTACGGAAAACAGCGTATTGCAGTCATGGAAGCCAGGGTTAGTGATCGCAGGTTCTACCTGACCTAAAAAGTTCACTTCCAGAACAAAAATTTACAGATAGTTTATTCACCCCCTCGTCATCCAAATTGTTCATGTCTTTCTTTCTTCAGTCGTAAAGAAATTATGTTTTTTGGTGAAAACGTTTCAGGAATGTTTCCCATATAGTGGACTTCTATGGTGCCTGCGAGTTTAAACTTCCTAAATGCAGCATCAAAGGGCTCTAAACGATCCCAGCCGAAGAAGAAGGGTCTTATCTAGTGAAACGATCAGTTATTTTCTAAGAAAACTGACAATTTATATGCTTTTTAACCTCAAATGCTTGTCTTGTCTAGCTCTGCGTGTACTCTGTGTATTCCGGTTCAAGATAGTTAGGGTGTGTCAAAAAACTCCCATCTCATTTGCTCCTCCAACTTCAAAATTGTTCTACATCGCTGTTTTACCTTTTTTCATAAAGGGCATCTGATTTTCTTTGCACGTTCACTTTGTAAACACCGGGTCGGTACTTCTGCAGCGATGTAGGATGATATCGAAGTTGGAGGAGAAAATGAGATGGGAGTTTTTTGACCTACCCTAAGTGTCTTAAACCAGATTACACAGAGATCACAACGCTCTCCAAGATTTTGAATTTGGACCGCAGTACCCATTTCTGCCACTTATTACATTCTGCATGTTCAAGAGTGTGCATTCATGTTGTGTATTTTTATTCAATAATAACGTTCGTATGCTGTATGACTCATACAAAGACCTTTCGATTAACATGCCCAACAGACATGCGTTTTTACGACTTACCTGGTATTGTGTTGTCCAAAACAAACCCAAAGAATCCACCAATGAACATGTGTGTGGTGAAGAGAATCATTATGAGCTGATCCAGCTCTTCTATGCCTGTTGACAGATATAAAACCATTCAGATCACAAAAAGACGGATGGACATCGACAGATGTCCAATGCATGTATATAAATGTAAGGCAATGTGTGGGTGTAAAAACTCTTGGTATAAGATATCTTATTATTATGTTTTAATAGGGTGGATGTTCCAGGGCCAATTACCATCCATCTGACGAGACCCATGCAGCAAGCGTTGGTCAGGAGTTCAACGTGTCAGCTTAAAGCACTAATTCCTGAAAGCCTGTCAATAAACTGCTTAAAAGAGCCCCTGATAAAGCACTATTGGACTTTTGTTGGTGGAAAAGCCCCCTTGTTTTAAGCAGTGTTAACAGAAAACTCGAGACGAAGATTGGGACAAAGTTCATCTGAAGGGTGCGCTGGCCCGGATGTCGAAGGAGGGCCGTTGATTTTTACGCAAAGGTTCGCGCTGAAGTGAAGGGGGGAGATTACAGCAGAGTCAAACGGAGACTTGTAAAGAGGATTGGCAGATAAGTCGCCCTGACCTCAGGAGTCCAGACAATGCTTTTTACCGATGTAGTTAAGCTTGGGATGTGCCACTTGCATCAAGTGACCTCTCACATAGCATATCTCAAATAACTACTGCTACTAGTCCTGTTCAGTTGCTGAAGCAACATTTGCATGTAATGCACAGCAAAGCAGTATATATATATATATATATATATATATAAATTTAAATATAAATATAAAGCAGTAAATATATATATATATATATATATATATATATATATATATTAGTGCTGTCATACGATTAATCGCGATTAATCGCATCCAAAATAAAGGTTTTTGTTTACATATGTGTGTGTACTTTCCATACTTATTA
>JAHKKF010488982.1:209-16086 GCA_019740295.1 Labeo calbasu | reverse complement strand
TTGGATCCAAGATGGCCGACTTCAAAATGGCCACCATGGTCACCACCCATCTTGAAAAGTTTGCCCCCTCACATATACTAATGTGCCACAAACAGGACATTAATATCGCCAACCATTCCCATTTTATTAAGGTGTATCCATATAAATGGCCCACCCTGTAGTTTATTTGTAGTTATTTTCAAAGCTTCAAGGTACTGTCATCATAAAAGAACTTACTGTTTATTTAAGAAAGTATTGTTTATTTAATTTAACAAATAAGTTCTTGTTAAAAACTAACCAAAATTAAAAATAATTTGCTTATATTTTCTGCACTGGAGAGACTTGGTGTGGTTTCCAAACAAAAGGAAATGTGTTGTATTGGCATTAGCTATTGGCCAAAATGAGTTGAAAAATATCGGCATATCAGATAGCTGCAAAAATCCAATATCGTGCAACCCTAGTTTTATACTTGACAAGTTTACCAAATTCAGCAGCTGCAGTTACGTTTCATTTATCTTATCATTGTCTGTATTCTGTAGTTTATAAATCAGTGTGGTCTAAATTGTGTTAAGCAATGTTTATTACAAGCAGTAAGTAAAATGGGTGACCAGTCAAACTTCCAAAAAGGGCAAATCATGGAAGTTTGTTTTGCAGGGCATTTTTAACCTTAACAGACCAATTGTTTGGTTCACCAAAAAATGAAAATTCTGTTATTAATTTCTCACCCTCATGTTGTTCCAAACCCGTAAGACCTTCGTTCATCTTGCGAGAGTGACATGGAAGAGAAGAAGATGTTGAATAAAATTGTTACTTTTGTTTTCTTTTTGCACAAGAAGTATTCGTGTAGCTACTGGGGCTGGGCGATATATATAAAAAATTTGATATCTCAATATTGTCAATTTTTACGATATTCGATATATATATATATATATCTCGATATGTTTGCAGTTGCTTTTAAGTAATAAAAAAAACATGATTTTCTTTTTTCCCTATTAAATAAAACAAAAACAATTTAGATAGAACAGCTATTACAAAGTAAATTCAAAATGTTTAGTGTAAGTTTAAGCAGTTTGAAAAAAAAAAAAAAAAAAAAAGTGATCACTTACTGCTTTTTATTAAATGAACACTTTATTATATGAATCCTCATAGTAATTCCAAATTGCAGTAGCCTACGTTTCTCTATTCAAACAATAGCGGATGAGTAAGTGCTTTTATTTAGCGATCACAGATGCAAACAATGAGATCTGAGATCAGCGAGATCTCTTGACAGAACACAGACTCGATGAGTGACACTTTCATTTTGGTTGCTAAACTTCAGCTTGTTTGTCGGTGTTTTCGTCCGCACTTCTGCAATGAAGAGCGAGCTCGTGCGCATGGTTGCCAGATTGCTTAAAATAAGCAAAACACCGGGCAGAAAATGTATTCTTGTAACAACGAAGCTCTGTTTCAGGGATTTGAAACTCTTTATATCTGGCAACCACACGCATTAAAGCTTGCATAGTAGAGGCGTGTAGAGCATCCCCCACCTTGCGTCTCTTACATAAGGGGATGTAATATTGGAGGTTCGGCACATTCTTTTGGGAAAGTGTACTTGAATTTGAAATATTCGATATTCGCGATATTTTCAAATTTTACATCGTCATCAAAATTATTGCGATATCACTAATATCCGATATATCGCCCAGCCCTAGTAGCTACATAACATTACGGTTGAACCACAGATGTCATGGCTATTTTAACAATGTCCTTACTACCTTTTTGACTCTTGAACGTTGTAGTTGCATTGCTGTCTATGCAGGGTCAGAAAGTTCATCAGAAATATCTTAATTTGTGTTTCGAAGATAAACAAAAGTCTTACGGGTTTGGAACGACATGAGGGTGAGTAATTAATGACAGAATTTTCATTTTCGGGTGACCTATCCAGCAAAGAAGAATAGTGAACAAAAATGGAAAGTGAATGATGGGAACCATCAAACACTAAGAAGGATTGTGTCCAAACAACACGCATTCACTGCAGTAAAGCAACAGCAAACCTCAATATTCACTTTCAAGAAGTTGTTTCCACAAAAAACAACCACAGGGAGCTTCACAAAGCCAACATCCATGAAAGAGCTGCAATCACAGATGCCAGTGCTGAATATGAAAAATATGGTGCCATGATCATAAAACCTTAACAGCTGGAGTACCAATATAAATTTCAACATTTGCCCTGGTCAGACTAATCACCTGACTGATTTTTTTCCCTTCAACATACCTGAAGCAACTGGCAAATGTTTTGATAGACGGTCTCGGCACTCAGCTGGAGACTATTCAAAAGTTGTATGACTCTGTTCTAAGAAGGTTGGAAGCTGACAATTGATAAGCAGATATACATAGCCTATTTCCCAGGAGTTCACATTATTTTGTCCAACTCTTGTATATGTATTTTCAGCGGGTAGCTAATTTCAGTCAGCTGTCTGTGAACTGATCCTCTTGTTTGACATTTCTTTTTCTTATGTCATTCCTCCACAGGTGTTTAAACCAAGAACTCCGCCTGAGGCAATAGCCCTGTGCTCTCGGCTGTTAGAGTACACACCAGTGACACGACTGTCTCCGCTCCAGGCCTGCGCTCATGCCTTCTTTGACGAGCTGCGCCAACCTGGCACGCGTCTGCCCAGCGGTAGGGAGCTGCCTCCGCTTTTCAACTTCACCACGACAGGTGAGTCACGGGAGCCTTTCATGTATATCCTTTGCAGCAAGCCTCTCACTGATTGCATGCAGATGTCATCCAGGTAACTCAGCAAAATAGATTTCTGTAGGATTAGTGTCAGTTTCAGCCTGATGTTATTAAGACTCAGAGACAAGGATTCAGATCAGTATTTAATCCGCCTTTACTGTATATCAAGCCGTGAGGATCATTTAATGGAAACACGAAAAATCCCTCCCCAGTGCACTCAGACCATTTATTTAAACTAGCCTGCAGAAACGGCTTGTTCAGAGCTGAAGCAGTCACAAAGTAAGATAAAACTACCCCCATTAATGTATTATATCAACACCTTTATTTTACTTTGACCAGCCCTGATTGAAGACAGTACAGAAAGCAGTCCACAGAGGTTAGGAAATATTATTTATTTACATATGCTGTCATTCAAAAGTTTGGGGTCTAATTTTATTTTTTAAATGAAATGAAATGAATGCTGTTATTTAGCAAAGACACATTAAATTGATCAAAAGTGACAAAGACATATATAATGTTAAAAAAAGATTTTTTTTCAAATAAATGCTGTTCTGTCATAGTTTCTAAAAAAAAAGATACTAAGCATCACATTTTTTAAAATATTGATGCTAATAATAAATGTTTCTTGAGCTGCAAATCAGCATATTAGAATGATTTCTGAAGGATCATGTGACTGAAGATTGGAGTAATGATGCTGAAAATTCAGATTTGCATCACGGGAATAAATTACATTTGGAAATAAATTAAAAAAGAAAAGAGTTATTTTAAATTGCAGTAATTTTTCACAATGTTACAGTGTGGCCTTGATCATAAAAGACATCTTTTAATAACATAAAACTCCTACTGACCCAAAACTTATAAATGGTGGTGTATTTAAATACAAAAGATAAGTTAACAAATTTCAAATATAGTATGATTTCAGAAGAGCTCAGAAGGAGTCCTTTGGACCACTTTGTAATAATTTTATGATACTTTTTACATCCTTTTGAAGCTTGAAAGCTTAATTCCCCGTAGCAATTAATTGCACGGCCAGTACAAATCTCTTTTTGTGATCTGCAGAAAAAATAAAATAATACAAATTTGGAAAGACATGAGTGCGTAAATTATGCCAGCATTTTCATTTATGGATGAACTGTTCCTTTAATTCCAAGGGTTAGAGAGAGAGCAGCAAATGGTCATGTAAAACTAAATTACAACTACGTTTGATGCAAGAAACCTTGACTAAACTAATTGGACTTCAGGGAAGAAAATTAAATAATACAAAAGCAATTGAGAGGAGACTAGCAGCACTTTGCTCAGGCCCTCTAAATTTATCCTGTTGCTTTTCTTTGTTTTTTTTTTTTTACCTTTTTTTTTATTATTATTTTTATTTATTTATTTTTTTCAGCTAGGTGATAGTTTGTGTGAAACATTTCTGTTGTTAAAAAGCATTTGATATTTTTGGTTGGTTGTTTGTTCCATTTAAAAGTCTGTCAACAGAGTGCGTTTCTCTTTATTTCAGAGCTGATGATTCAGCCGCAGCTCAATTCCACTCTCATTCCACCTCATGCCCGCGCACAAACCGTAGCTTCCTCCAACGGTAATGCTGTTCTCATTCTCACTGATGATCTGGGAGTGGGTGGGGTTAAGACAACATTAAATCAAAACTCACCGTATTAACTCAGTGTTAATAAAGCCTTCCTGTTCATTATAGTGCACGATTAATCAGTGCGTTTGTTCTAATGAGGAGAATGTTTCTTCTTGTTATCTTTCCTGGACAATAACTTTCCCTGCTTCTGAAATGACACTTCTGATATAGTAACACACACACTTCCTGGGTATTAAATGATTAGTTCACTTCAAGAATAAAAACTTTCTGATAATTCACTCACCCCATGTCATCCAAGATGTCCATGTCTTTGTTCAGTCAAAAAAAAAAGAATTTAAGGTTTTTCAGAAAAACATTCCAGGATTTTTCTCCATATATTGGACTTCCGTGGTGACCAACAAATTGGAGGTCCAGATTGCAGTTTCAGGGTCTTATCTATCAAACAATCGGTCATTTTCTAAAAAACAAAAAAAAATTATATACTCTTGCACTAGCCCTGTGATGCGCATGCAATTTTTCACACATTACATAATCACATTGGAATCATCTGTTCTCAAGTTCAGAAAGGTAGGGTAGGATGGAAAAACTCCATTTCATTTTCTCCTCCAGCTTCAAAATTGTCTGACATTGTTGTTTTACCTTTATTTGTAAAAGGCGTTTGGCTTTTTTTTTAGTGTTGCACGATATACCAGCACTAAAAAGGTATCGCGTTACCTTAAAAAAACAATACAATTCCAAATTTTTCTAGTACCGGTACTTTAAGAATGCGCTTTGAACGAGCCGCATTTACTGAGTTGCATCGACGTGTGACAGCAGGACAGTGTATGTGCAGTGCTCTGCTTCACTCCCTGCATGCACACTAGCTGTGGCAAACTTTATATGTCTGCGCAACGCAGACTGCTTAAACTTATTGACAATTTATGAGTGAATAATAAACATGCATAAATAAGAAAATAAAGAGGGGACGTGCTTAATGTTAAAATTAGTTATTATGCACAATAAACCCTGAAAAAGAACTCAAGATGCCTCTCTCACAGACGGCATGTGTTCGCAAATTCAGATCTCCTTCATGAATAATTGTGCCTCAACAGTCAAATACACACAATTATGTTAAAATGCTTGTCTAATGACTTAAGTAAAAGCTTTTAATTCATAGTTAAGACTAGAGGTCGACCGATATTGGATTTTACTGCTATGATAACTAGGTTGGACCACACTGGCCAATACCGATGAATCGACCGATACTTTTTAAAATAGATACTGAACGGAAAATAAATAGTGCTACTGTAAAAAGTAGCCTACTGAACCATACTTTGTAAATGAATTAAAATATTAATATTAATTATATATTGATCATTTCAGTTAGTTCATTGTTCATTAATGTTAAAAGCAACTACATTATTTAAAATATATCAGTAAATGTCGAAATTAACACACTCTAACAAGGAACAATACTTCTATTCTACAGCTTTTATCAATCTTAATGTTACAAATGGACTCTTATTGTAAAGTGTTACCATTACATCAACAATCAAGCTAAAGATGACCATCTTTAAATATAAATTGCATGCATATGAATATTGTGTACTTTTTATAATTTAACTGCTTCTATTCTAGAACATTTATGGTTATCTAATTAAAATATAAAAATATGTTAGTCACACAACAGGCAAAAGTGCAGCGCCGGTCTAGTAGAACTTGCAGCTATCCGGTACAACACACACTGGACGCGTCACGTTCGATTCAAACGACGGTCCACAAGACTTTATTTGATCACCAAACGGGCAAAAATATACTGCTGTCCTTTCTCCACTAATGCAGCTTCTAGTCAACAAGTTCATCGCTTAGTAATGATATGAAAACATGCGCTACAGTATACTGTACACACCGTTTCGTTGTCGTGTCTAAACAAACGGCACGTGCTGCCAGTGATTTCTGCCACTAGAGGCCGCTTTCGTGCTGTATAACTAAGACTATAGGGACTTTGCTGTATAATGACGACCTTCTCAGCCGCTCCAGCAATGGAGCCAACCCCGGAAAGACTATCGGCATGGATTTTTGCATATAACCGATAGTTCCACCAATCAACTATCGGTGCCGATTAATCGGCAAAACCGATACATCGGTCGACCTCTAGTTAAGACTATACAGTGCTTTATTTTTACGTTTTTCTCTCTTCTCTCTTTTTTTTTTATTTTTTTTTTTTTATATATTAACAATACAGATAGTGTCAAAGCAGCTTTACTTTATTAAATAGGAAAATAGTGTAGTAATTCAAAAGGCAGATATCATTGAATTCAGTGACGTCATCATCCAGCTCAGCTCAGTTCAGTTCAAATAATACCTGTGCAATCAATGTTTTATTGTATTTGTCCTTTTGTTTGTTGCTTGCATCTATGTTCTTATTAATAATAACAAAAATGACTATATTTTATATAAAATTACTCATATCATGAAATAAGATCACATCACCCATTCCTAGCTCATGCCCTCAAATATAACTCAAAGATTTGTTTTGTGACAATTAATGGGGCAGTTGAGGTCAATAATAACCATATAATTTGGCTTTATCCTTTTAGCTCCTTTACCAGTGTTACAAAGATCTACTTGCCTGTTGGCTCTGTAGTTGCTTACTGTAGTCCTGTGTTTTTAGAGAGGGATGAAATGCTCAAAAAAACAAAAGCTGTTTTTTTTCCCTATTCGATAAAGTAACTATAAGCGGATCAGCTATTATTCAATTACTTTTCCTTTTGTGTTATGTTTTGGTCATGGTATCGGTTCAGTAGTAGTGTTGAAATATTTTAGTCAGGAATTCTGAAGTCAAAATTTTGGTATCGTGACATCACTACTTTCTTTGCACGTTCACTTTGTAAACCCTTTAGTACTTCCGTCTACGTCATGCGTGACCTTTCCAACGTGACTACGTAATGCATGAAGTCAAGCTAGTGCAAGATAAGCACTTGCTGTTAAAAGGTATATACATTTTTATCTTTTGAAACAATGACACATCATTTTGCTAGATAAGATTCCTCAGCTGGGATCGTGTAGAGCCCTTTGAAGTTGCATTGAAACTGCAATTTGGACCTTCAACTTGTTTGTTCTCATTGAAGTTCATTATATAGAGAAAATTCCTGGAATGTTTTCCTCAAAAACCTTAATTTCTTTATGACTGAAGAAAGAAAGGCTTGAACAACTTGGATGACATTGGGGTAAGTAAATTATCAGGAAATTTTTATTCTGGAAGTGAACTCATCCTTTAAGGCACACTTGCTTCATTTCTTAATATTAGTATTAATTTATTTCCAAAAAAAGTGTTACGGACTCCTTTTGAACACTAGTGTATATAATACTGTACATGTGTGTTTATGTCTTGTGTTTGCTGAGCACACTGACAAATGTCATTTTTCAATGTCCTCTTTTTTTGTCCCCTCTCTTCTCTGCCAGATGGCTCTGAAGGTTCAGTACAGCCCGGATCTACTCTGACCAACAGCACCTGAGGCTGTCTCTAAAAAAACAAGCTTGCACACCACAGCATCTGAGCCACCACAGCGCACATCTCTCCCTCTGACAAACACACACACACACACACAGTCTTACACGCTCTTTACCTCATACACGGCTCCTCCTCCCTATAGCTCGAATTCACACATTTACCGAACTAATTCAGGTGTCCGGCGATGCAGAATAACCAGTTACTGCACGGCGGTCTGGAAAACCCAATGTTTGCTGACTGTTGAACAAACTTGCAGTCTACCGAGAAACACTCTGGACACACACACGCTCCGACACACTGCCATGCGCACGCAACAAACAACGACAAAAAGTTATACTGCTAATATTTGCTTCAGATAATAGAGGTAGTCAATCTCGAAAGCGCTCCGAACGGCTGCGTACGCCCGTAGTAAAGCTCACGCGCATCCATAACGCAACACCACGTGTGTTTTGGAGGTCAAATGTGAGTGGTTCAGTGGCTAGGGGCGGGTCCTCTGTCTAATTTTTATCTTAATTTATTTAAACCGACGTTATCAGTGGATGTTTTCCCTTGATTTGTTTAGGAGTAACACTCTCAGTATCCCTATTAGAGGTAAAATACGTTCGCTGGGAGCAAGGAGTCATGGTAAATGATGTATCTTGTTGTAAATGTCAAGGAAAAGAGGTGAGACTAAATGTGGTGGTTTTATACAGTTATTTTATTGTCTTTTAAAAGATGAGAATAATACCTTGATTTTACCTTCCAGTAAATATATTTATTATTTTAAAACGGTGACTTTCGAGAAAGCATCTGCAGGTGTTTCCCATGCTCTTGTTGACCATAAAGAAGGGAAAGAAGGAGGTATGCAAGATAATAGCCTATCAATATTGTTGTACTGAAGTGACTTTATATTCCTGGGCATTTAATTTTCATTAACTGTTAATGATGCTCTGGGTCTAGGCTTAATTTATGCTTGTGAGATTACAATGTCTTCATCCGTTCAGAGTCATTTTTAAATGATGTCAGCTTTGGAGACTAAACCATGCGTCATAATTCAGTGTTTCAGTACGTTTCCTTTCCGTACGTTTTAGCTTTTCAGTCTATGCCATTTTTACAGTAAATTAAGCTACTCCTAAGGACTTTGTGGTAGAACAGTTTTAGAATATGTTAGTGAATCCGCACACGAGTTGAAAATCATAATGTCAAATGGTCGCAAACCACAAACTGTCCACAATCTTTTTTCTTTTTTTTTTTCCTTGAACATATCTGCTAGACTCTCAATAAACCCTCTGTTGAGGTCCTCGAAGGCCCTTCTTCCAACTTTCTCTGATGCTCATGCTCTTCTGTTCTTTTTCATTAGTCTTTTTATGTTGTTCAGTGGGTGTGGCTTGACCAGGTTTGCCCCGCCCACCTGTATGTAAATATACCTCGGTTTTTAAGCCCTGTGTAAGATGTAAATACCGACACTGTACCACTTTTGTGTTTTCGTTCATGTCTTTCTCTCCCTTCATCTCTCTTGGGCTGTCTTCTCTTAGCTCGGAAAAGCTCGACCTCCGTTTTGTTTGTCATTTACAGTATTTATTGTTTTGCACTATAATGTTGGGGCTGAAAGTTTCACTTATTTTGTGTGAAATAGCAACCCTTGTCAGCGTACTGTATGTCAGTTCATAAGCTCAGCGCGATTCGCAAGGAAAAGGGAGGTGCGTGTCCAACAGGGTCACGCTTTGTTCTCAACTTGGCAATTTGAGCACATTTTTGCAAAGGTGCACTGGAAACCATGCTCATACGGTCTGTTTTTCATGAAAAGGACGGTCTCCGAGAGTGAATTGGCTTCTTTGTGGCAATTTTGCCTCGAAGACAGTGGAATGTGTTTACTCTATAATCTGACATCTGTGAATCAAGCCCACAGCATCATGTGTGTGTACTCTTAGAAAATGTGAATTTTTTTTTTTAATATATATACATATGTATATTTAAATATGCATTTGGCTTTGAAGTTTATTTTCCTCCCCTTTAAGGTTAGCCTGTGAAGTCTCTTCTCCTTTGCTCTTATAATCCTGCCCTCCCCTCGTCTCTGCCTTAAACCTACCATACAAACGTTAGTCTGTTATTACCTCTTTTTTTTGTTAATTGTTGGAACTTTCTGCCTCAACGTTCTGGCCCAGGGGAATCGTGTCCTGAGACAAAGAGAGAGACGAATGGAGAGAGCTTGTCAGAATAAATTGAACTCATTTAATAAAGTGACGAAACTGAGTTTTCAGAGGCAGTGCTGTGTGTGTGTGTGCTGAAAGTGAATTTTTACATGCCTTGTGTATAAAAAGGGATAGTTCACCCAATTATTCCTTATTCTTATGTTGTTTCAAACCTGTAAGACCTTCGTTCTTCTTTAGAACACAAATTAAGATATTTTTGATGAAATCCGAGAGCTTTCTTGACCCTGCATTGACGGCAACGTAACTGACACATTCAAGGCCCAGAAAACTAGTAAGAATATTGTTAAAATAGTCCATGTGACATTAGCGGTTCAACCGTAATGTTATGAAGTTACGAGAATTTTATTGTGCACAAAGAGGCCAAAAATAATTTTTTAGTAACCTTTTTTCTCTTCTGTGTCTCCACCGTGTGTTCACAGGGGTATCATGACGCATATATGTGGTGCTGCTTCATAAAATTATGGTTGAAACACTGATGTCACATGGACTATTTTATGGATGTCCTTATTACCTTTCTGGGCCCTTAATATGGTAGTTGCGTTGCTGTCTATGCAGGGTCAGAAAGCTCTTGGATTTCATCAAAAATATCTTGATTTGTGTTTCGAAGACGAACAAAGGTCTTACAGGTTTGGAACGACATGAGGGTGAGTAAATAATGCTAGATTTTTCATTTTTGGTTGAACTATCCCTTTAATATGACTTCATTTTACCTATTTGGATACATTTATGGTGTTAACATTGAAAACTTGTGTAATCTGTTTATTTTGAAATGCTAATTTAAAGTAGGGCTGCTGGGCAATAAATCGATAACGATGAATTTCCTCAATAAACCATAACAACAGTTCGATAAATGTTCGATATAATGTTTATGCGGCAAAGGCGGAACAAAAACGCTAGTGAAAGCGCGCCACTCGGACCGTTTATCCGGTCGGACCAAAGTTCAAACGGCGGCACGGCTCGAACTTACTAGAATAGACGCGTTCATTCACTTATGGGTCTCGGTCGCTAAACAGCGCTAATGTGAAGCCCTTGAATTCAGTGAAGAACACGAACGATTCGGTTAAAAGCTAGATGAAACAGCGCTGAGAAACACTGTGTGCAACGGCACAGTCAGAAGGCTTTTTAGTCTATAAATCGCCATCATTTACCATAGATTTATTGTAGTATTACTAACTGCACAGTGGTCCCAAATGTGGGTATATTTGTGTTGAATTTTATTATTTTATTTTATTAACATAAAACGTGTATTAACGTGTAGACGTGTATTAAATGTATTGAAGGAGGAGTAATGGAATATAATGACAGTATTTTTTGTGATTAAGCTATAGCATTTATGCATTTAAACTAAATGTATTTAGACTGGTGTTTTTTATACAAATACCTAGGAACCATATTACATTTTTACCAAGTTATTGAGGTGCTAAATTTGTGGTTTTAACTGTTATTATGGTCCATGTATGTTACTATAGAAGAGCAATGGTTAATAAAAAACAAAAAACTCAAACAGTCAAAATAATTACATTTTACGATATATAAGAGAGATTGCTACTTTTTTTTTTTTTTTTTTTTACAGATATTACTGATTTTGATTATGAACATAAATCTAAATCTGCATCTGAACTAAAGCTACTATCAAATGTGTATTTCTAAGAGACAAAAAATGTTATTATTATTATTATTATTATTAATTTTATCAGGTAACCCAAACCTGTTTCTTGATTTGAAACAATATTACTCATTAAAGCATGCAAAACTAAGAAATATTTTTTAAGATATTATAGGAAAAATTACTTTTAAAAAAACATGAAGTGTTAGTCATGTTCTGACCATAAAGAATATTTTAAAGCTACTTTTAGCCGTCTGATTTTTACAACTTTCACATTGTAGCAAAAATCTGCCTGTAAACTTGAAATAAATAACAATTTTACATTTATCGTGGTAATTATCAATATCGACTGATAGGAAAAAAATAAATATCGTAATAATTTTTTGGCCATATCGCCCAGCCCTAATTTAAAGTTTAGTTATTTAAAAGTTGGGATATTTTAGTGTTACTTTTCACTCAAATTTAAGTTGATAGAATTTAATATTATTTATGTAATTTACATAATTGCAAATAATATATTTTGTAATGAAAACAAATTGAGTTAAAATGGAAAAATGCAAAACAAGCATTTGAACGGTCTTGAAATTATGATTTGTGTAATTGTAAATGATATGTTTGCTAATGCAAACAAATTGTTTTAAAATACTTCAGTTCGAAACACATTTAATCTTTTAACTGTCACCGTCCCTTCAGTGTCCCTTTAGTGGGAAGTTTACTGCACTATATTAAAAATAAATCCTAATCTAATCATGACAAACTATATATCGTTGGAAAGGTCTAAGACTCCTAAATAATTTTTTTTACCACTGTTTTTTTTTTTTTACAAAGTATGTAGAAACAGTAATAGATTAATTTATGACAAGAGTGCACCTTAAAAATCTGCATAACTACATCGTTCTGACCTTTTTCACAAAAAGTCTTTTTTGTTGCCTTTTTCCCTGTCACATTTTAGAAATCATCAGAAATTATAAATCATTTGAAAGTTAAAAACCTCATTTTAAAATCAGACATTGCATTACCATGAAAATGGGACTTCAAAATCATATTACAAAATGTATTTGTTCATGAATTATAATAAATTTAAGTTTGGATAGTGCACTTTTATGTCTGTGTTCAAAAGTGTGGGTGACGGTTAAAGGGTTAATAGTGTTCTTAACCTTTTGAACCCTGCTGAATGTATATGCTTGCTGTTTGTGAAATATGTGTTTGGTACAATATTTATTCATTTTCAAAGGGTTGTTTGTCATTTAGGAGATTCTTTCTTGCTGAAAGCAACCTCTAATACAGGACAGGCAGCCTGGAAGTGACCTGGAGTGGAGGAAAATTAGAAAAACAGTGAGTACATGCCTGAGTATTAGATGCAGTGAGTATTATCGCAGTATTATAATATTATGTGTATTAATATTATGAATCCATGTTTGTTCCAGCTTGTGTTGTTCCTAAAGCTGGTGTCACTGAAACCTGTCACTATTTATTTACCGTCATGTCGATCCAAATCAGCATGATTTCTTTCCCAGGTAATACAATTTAAACAGGACATTTAAACTTGGAAAAAGAACAAAATATGATTTTAAAGTACAGCATATAGTCTTATGCTGTACTTTATATACAGTAACAAAGCTTTCTGTAAGGAGCAGAAATTACAATATCCTATGATCTCTCCATTATAATTTACACATTTCTTAAATTTAATTTTGCATGTACTCTACCAGTCAAAGGTTTTTGAACACTAAGATTTTAATGTTTTTTTTTTTAAAGAAGTCTCTTCTGCTCTTCAAGCCTGGATTTATTTGATACAGCGAAAACTGTAAACATGTGAAATATTTTTACTATTTAAAATAACTGTTTTCTGTTTGAATATATTTTAAAATGTAATTCATTCCTGTGATTTCAAAGCAATTTTTTTAGCGTCCTTACTTCAGTCACATGATCCTTCAGAAATCATTATAATGTTGCTGCTCTAAAACATTTGTTATTAATATTATGTTGAAAACAGCTGAGTAGAATTTTTTTTGAAGGTTTCTTTGATAAATATAAAGATCAGAAAAACTTAAAAAGAATTTATCTTAAATAGAAATCTTTTGTAACATTATAAATGTCTTCATCATCACTTTTGATTCATTTAAAGCATCCATGCTAAATAAAAGTATTCAAAAAAAAAAAAAAATCAACTCTGAGCTTTTGAATGGTATAGTGTATAATGTTACAAAAGCTTTTTATTTTTCAGATAAATGCTGATCTTTGGATCTTTCTATTCATCAAAGAGTCCTGAAAAAAGTACTCACCTGTTTTAAATATTGATAATAATAATTAAACAGCAAATCAACATATTAGAATGATTTCTAAAGGATCATGTGACACTGAAGATTGGAGTAATGTTGCTGAAAAAGTAGCTTTGATCACAGGAATAAATTTCATTTTAAAATATATTCAAATTGAAAGCAGTTATTTTAAATAGTAAAAAATATTGCAGTATTTTGTTGTTTTTGCTGTGCTTTGTATCAAATAAATGCAGGTTTGGTGAGCAGAAGAGAATTCTTTAAAAAACTTTAAATATCTTACTGTCCAAAAACTTTTGACTGGTAGTGTATATATGTTTAAACTATAATGAAGCAGCTAATAACTTTGTGTCTTCCTTACACTAAGCTATTATATGACTTTAAAGGAATTAAAATACAGCGTATAAGATGTTTTTAGATTGAAAGTCATACAAATTTGAATCAAGAGTGAATTTTAATAGTTGAAGGAAGCCACAACAATATTGTTTAGTCATTCAGCAAAGTCCAGTATTGACAAAGCAATGCCATCTTGTGTTTCCAATACAGAGAGTTTAAAAATAGCTGTTTTAGATGTTGTTTTACCTTTGAGCCTAAAACAGTTTCAAACCCCATTGTTGTCAATGAGCAATAAAAACAAGCGTGCACCAGAGGGCATCGTCGCACAAATATACTAAATATGAAGCAGTAAACATCCTTCCATGCAATTCTGTTTATGGAAATGATTTTTGAGGAACTTTGCGAGTCTGATGCTCCGTCGAGCCCATCAAATCTTGGCCTCACGGCATGCATTAGCATGCGACGCTGATTGTGTTAATAATTTCAGCCACCTCTGGCCTTTCCAGATTATCACTGTCTGATGTACGCGAGCCTTAAGAGATGGTTGCCAGGAAACAACCTGCACATTAATTGCCAACATTTCCGATAATTCAGCGTAATCTGTTCAGAAAGATCGACTCGTCAACTCTCGTCTGGGCGGTGTCAGTTTAAATGAATGGGAAGCCAGGGAAAGTTTCACCTTCCTGGGGAAAAACGGCACATTTTTACATTCGTAAATGTGTTTCTGTCTGTGTTCATGGGTCAGCGCTCAGCTGTCAGGTCATTACTGTCAGCACTGATGCACTTGGAGACGACCCATCAAGCATCTTGATACTCTCTCTCACTATTTAGTGCTGTGTATTGGGTATAAACATGTTGACATCCAGGGAATTGAACTGTGCATTCTGTATGTATTATCTTCTGTTTATAAAAAAAGCACCTGGTGTGATGTGCACCAGTACTGTTTCTAAACTGTTTTTAAATGCAGTGTTTGGTAGTATGTCCATATCTTAATCACAATGAGGGTGAAATCCCCCCAATGGGGTAAAAGACCTTCCAAACAGTAGGGTAAGATGGAGGAGGATGACCCTCCAACTATATATATTTTTTTCTCTTGACAATAGATGGCACAATATCAACACAGTTAATGAATGGCTATGTTAGTTTTAATTTTATTTCATGTAAATATCAACATTTGTAAGATTTAGTCAGTCAAAACAGTTGTGAGGTCAACTGATCTAATTTTGTGACTCTGGGAAATAGTAATTTATGACTTTTGTGTCTATTTGTTCATGGTTTTTAGACGTGAAAATTGTTTATTTAGTTTATTTTTATGTATGTATGTTTACTCTGCTTATTTTTTAATTTTATTTTTGAAGTAGAAGGTGCAAATGTTATTTATGTATTTTTTGTGTAATACTTATATGTAATATTAATTATAATTAAGTGGTTTATTATTCAGATTTTCCTTGAATTTCAGACATTTTTTTTTAAATCCATAGTGAAAGTCAATTTGCATTCATAAAGTTGCTATTATGCATATTATTTTACATGCATATTACTACACATCTCTTGTAATACATATCTTAAATGAAAATATGGGCAATTAAATGAGAAAAATGTGTGTGTGTATATATATGTGTATATATACATATACATACATGCATACATATATATATATATACACACACACACACACACATATATAT
>JAHKKF010488975.1:0-37015 GCA_019740295.1 Labeo calbasu | reverse complement strand
CATTTGCCTCCGTGCCCTTTAAGCATTTCACTCTGGTTCAAAGTTCCCAGAGACTAATACTGAAAAGTAAAGGTTGAATGACACTGGAAGAGCTGTCAAGATGTGTGAGGTATTAAAAACTTTCTATCTTTCATAATAAACTCAAGTGTGAATCTGATTGGCATTCTCAAAGAACCAAATCAGCTCTTTATCAGATGAACAAGTTTTCATAAGGATTTACAGCTCTTATGGGAGGTTGTCCATTAAACTCAAACTGAAGAAAAGGAAAGGACATAAAACGACGGCGCCGGTTGCTTCTTGAAGCACCTCTTGCGAGGGGACGAAATACTACCCTCTGCCTTGAGGATATTAAAAATGAAATACAGAGTCATTTGCCGCAGAGGGTCAGCCTGTACTGATCTGTTTTTGATTAAAAACAAGGAGCTTAGAGGCTTTCCTGTTGCCCTGATAAGGCGTCATGTCATAAGTCTGATTTTAACCGTGGCCATACGGACAGTAGTAGTGAGCTTCGGCTGTGGCTTAATAATCTTCCATCTAAATGTGTGAGAAGTCTCTGAACCCTACAGCATCAGGCACTGCTTTTAAGCTTACAGGTTTTGGCTTTGATGGATCTCTCTTACAAACCTCAATTTGGAAAATCTGTGCTCCTTCCCCTCTCTCTCTCACTCTCTCTCTCTTTCCAGCCTTGTACTTTTTCAGGCTGACTCAGAGGGTAAGATATGAGGAATCCACTTTGTTTCTTAATACTTCTGTAAGCTTTTGGATGCAATGATATTTTCATAGTCCAAAGACAGAAAAGAACTCCTGACAAAATGCAATGAGGAAAAGCAATAGACTTGGGATATATTACTCTCCAAATATACTACTGTGGATATCAAGAATAGCTAAGCTGAAACTGACCTATATTTTAGCACTGTAAATGTTGAATTTTCTGCATGGGTGACATCCACAAATGCTTGCGTGGAGAAATCACGCTCCACTTTTATTAGCCTCCGTCTCAGAGCTGTGTAGATGAGCCTAAACCAGCATGGGCCATGGCAAGTATGTTCGTGCTGAGGCTACATGGGACAATTGTTGAAGTACATGAACTAGACGGGCTATTAAACCTTCTCCAGGTCAATAAACATTTATGATAAGAGCAGTCCCCTTTCAGAAAAACCTTATTTTACAGTCCTGGTATGGCTCTGCTTTTCTCAGCTGCATTGTGCTGAACACTTTAATCCATCCAGGAGAGACTTATTCTGGGCTGTGGGGGCCACTCTGTCCCTCTCTTTCTTTTTGCAGAGGTTCAATGGCAGAAAATCCATAGCCTCTCTAAGAGGAGGAATTCCATTAGATAATAGATATGGAATCCATCTCGATTCTCCACCTTATCTTCTCTCGGGGTGAGAAATCAATACAGAAGCTTCAGCTCAACTGCCAACAATAACAATAAATTGATAGGCTTGTGAGAGAAGGAGAGTGAGGAAGAGCATTAATGGACAAAACGCCACACTCTTCATCGGCAATGACGCAAATCAAAGCGTTAATTGTGCAGATAGTCCTCTGAAAGTGTGAAGGTGGTACTAAGCATGTGTATAGGCTATATATAGAGTTGTTAGTTCCAGTCTTATTTTGTGTGTGAGGTGGGGATTTCTTACTCTTTATGTGGCTGCAGGTTGCATTGTTAGGCCAACAAACCAATTCAGTGTTTGTAAATGGTGATGATGTTTTTTTGTGGGGCGGAGCCTCTCAGCTGGCAGAAAATTACAGATTTCAAGTAGCAGTCTATGAAAGCCATGGAATAAAAGAATAGTTTCTATTTCAAAATTCTGACTTTATTCTTGCAATTCTAAGATTATGTCTCTCTTTACTTCCTGAATCATGAGTTTATATCCCACACTTCTGGCTTTTTTTTTTTCACCCTCAGACTTGACAAACTTGGTATTGTTGAGTTAAATCAAATTATAAAGTCAAAGTCAGAGAGAAAAAAGTCAGAATTGTGAGGAAAAAATAGGTAAATGTAAGATGTTATATAGGTTTAAATGGTATTTCATGCTGTAACTGTAGGGGTAATATAATATGAACTGCATGTGTGAATATTATGAAGACCTATTGTTTAAATTCAGTTCACATTTATGCTTTAAAAGTAGAGTAATCATAGCAGGTTTCATCCATTAGTCTGTCCTTTTAAACATCTGCGTTTAGCTTTAAATGGCATCTTTGATGACGGTATTCTATAAAAATTATTTGCATTTCGATTCTGACATCCAAAGACAAAACAATAAATTTTTTCTTTTATTCCATGGATTTTACCTGTTTCCCTCCACTTGTTAACAGCGTTTTTCTGCCACCACAATGCGTGATGTAACTGTGACATCTACTTCAAATTTGTCTATAGATGGTGACAAAGGACTTTAAGTTACTGAATCATTTGACCGACTAGTTCAATCCTCTTATTTATTCAGGAACGAAACAAGGGACTTACGAATGAATTACTGATTCATTCATCTAAACGATTCACTTAAAACTCACTGATTCAGTCAAGAAGGAAGGTGTGCTGTGTCTAAAATCACTCGCTCTTTTGCTCATTCACTAGGGAGTGCCATTTGAGCCCACTATAGTGGGAAGACCTGAACGAAAATGAGTCTGTGAACTTGGACTATGGAGGATTGTCTTTATGAGTGAATTACTGAATCGTTCGACCGATCAACCGATTAGTTCAAATCCTTAGATTTACTCAGGAACGAAACAAGGGACTTGTCAGTGAGTCACTGATTCGTTCATTCAACTGATTCACTTAAAACCACAGATTTATTCAGGAAGAAAAATATGCTGTGTCTAAAATCGCTCGCTCCTTCACTTATTCACTAGGGAGAGCCAGTTTAGCCTATAGAGGGAAGACTTGAACGAAAATGAGTGAGCAAATTTGAATTATGGGGGATTGTTTTTATAAGTGAATCGCTGAATCAGTTGACCAATCAGCCGATTAGTTAAATCCTCTGATTTATTCAGGAACAAATCAATGGACTTTACTATTCATTCATTGAACCGATTTGCTCAAAACCACAGATTCATTCAGGAAGGAAACTACTGTGTCTGAAATTTACTCGCTCCTTCACTCATTCACTAGGGAGAGCCATTTGAGCCCACTATAGTGGAAAGACTGAGTCAGCAAATTCGGCTTATGGGGGATTGTCTTTGTGAGTGAATCACAAATTAATTCGACCAATCAACCGATTAGTTAAATCCTCATATTTATTCAGGAACAAAACAAGGGACTTAAGACCCTGCTGGAAAACAAAAACACTGTAGGATTTGTAATGGTTTTACTGGTTATAATGGGAATTGCATTGGTTTTAATGGAAACTGTAACGGTCCCTGTGAGTCTCTACTGGTAATTTGTTGCCTTTTATTGATGGCTTTTTAAAATCATTAAATCCTAATGAAATATGTCCCAAAACACACTACAGGAAACCATTATTTAATGGTTAATAGTTGATGGTTTGTAATGCATTTTTCAGTAGGGTAATGAGTTACTGATTCATTCATTCAAACGATTCGCTCAAAAGCAAAAGCTGGTTCATTGATGAAGGAAAACTATGCTGGGTCTGAAATCGCTCACTCCTTCTCTCATTCACCAAGGAGAACCATTAGAGCCCAGTATACCTATCGGGGACTGTCAGTAGGAATCACTGAATCATTCATTCAACCGATTCGTTCAGAACTAGCATATACACCACAACTGTTCGCTGCTCTGAGACGCACAGCGGTAGATCATTTGGAGAAATTGGAACTATTTTCATTGATTGGAATGAAAGCCATTCAGTATTTACTTCTTGTTTATCAAAACACTGTATAAAAGTGAAATCACACCTGCAATCGTGCTGTGTAAATATCACTCAGCATTTCGAGCAACAACACTTCTGCTCCTGTGATATTGCTTGTGTGTGTGTACGGTTAGATGTATGAATCTCTGGTTAAAGAGACATGAGTGTGCAAAGGGCGGGCTTTCCCAAGTGCTGTGTGGTTTCCTGTTGGAACTTTAGGACTGCCAGGTGTGCTGTTTGCTTCGGCTGTTGCTTGGTGACACATTCCAAACAGTGTTGACAGCAGCGGTGTGGAGAGCAACCCCTCATTCTTTTAGCGTGAAGGAATATCTAATGATATTGCAAAGATTAACCTCCCGTTACAAAGTATTTATACACTGTGCAGAATGTGTAAAGTGTTTTGGAGTATCATCACAGTATTGATGGGAACCGTATTTAAATTCACCACGATGACTGAGAAACGAGCGTTGCATACCACATATGCTCTTTCTATTGACTGTTTGATAAAGTGTTTATTTATTCCTAATGTTGTTGCCTAGAGAAGCAAAAGAGAGTTAATGATTTACATTCTGGATGTTATTCAGCATCTGACATCTTGTGATATATAGAATAAGTAATTGTTTTGGTCACGGGAATGTAGTACAGTTACTTATGACATAAGTTTGCTTACATTAATTGAATTGTTCTAAACATAATATATCGTAATTGTCCTCTACACATAAATGCAAATGTGCTTGAATGATAAAGGCTAACATGAGGTGACTTTTCTTAACATTTTAAGCTGGTAGACACCTTAACTGATAATCATTCAGAATTATCTGTGTGTTTAGTGCAATAAACATTTATTGCTAATATTTCATTATAGACTAGTAAATGTTTTACTGGCACCCAGTCTTTGAAGTGTGAAATACACTTATGTTTCACCGTCTTCTGCTTACATCTTGCGATAGTTGTTAGCGAAGTGAATTCTGTGCACATTTTTGTGCCCCCATCAGCTAATCGGCATCATCGTGACATAATTGTAATGCAGCTCCAGAGTGAAAAGTCACATGTCATCTGCGGTTCAGGTTATTGGCTCAAACACTTGTGTTCCCATGAGCAAAGATGACAGATTTCCAATCATGTACTTCCACCTCCAGGTCCTGCACCAGCCAAACAGCTACCATTAAGATGAATGGGAATGCTAACAGATAGCTTTCTCCAGGCACATGACCTTCCTTTAAAAACACTGAACATCAACTGAATATCACAGCCATAAATCTCTAACTAAAGGCAGTGTTTCCCTTCTAACCTCACTCAACCTGCTTATATTACTGACACTTAGCCAGCAGATGTCAGTCTTTTCTGTAGTATCAATGGCACAATCCAAATGGCATTGCCCTGGAGGCAGATTTAAAGACTGAAGGGGTGAAACTGTTGGGAGAACATGTAATGGTTAAGAGAAAATGTTAATTAGGATGGACTTAATGAGAATGGCAGGCTCTCAGCACCATTGACTCAGCATTAGATGCAAGCTCTAACTATTAATGATAACATTATTCAATTTAAACTGCACTTGAGGCCTAATCATTTCATTTACATGTATGAGCAAACAGTTTAATCAATGCATAGCCGCCGCATAGAGCGGAATCATGGTGTTTAGCTACAGAAAGAGTCACAGATACTCTGGAAAGCAATCAAAAGCCACTGCTGTGCCATTTGGCCAGTTAACTAGCGCTTTAGGAATAACACTTAAGAGTATGTGATGATATAACGGCTCATCCTAGAAATTGCAGGTCAGTCATAACGAATGAATTAGCACTCAGACGTATTCTTCAGGAGAAAATCAAAATGGAACAATGGTACGGCGGTAATATATTTAAACCATGTCATATCTCTTGCGCCTTACACAACTTATCTATTACAGCTTGCGTGGGATCCGTTAGGCAGTTCCCTTTTTCATGTCGAGCCGTGTACGGAGGGAAGACCACCCTCATTGGGAATTGAGTGCAAGTTAATTTCAACCCACACAATGACACAATCTCGAAGACTGCAGAACAGTCTTTTGTGCTGCTCCTCTCCCCCAACCTAGTCAGTGGGAGGCATTAGCATCCCTGTCATCAGTGCCTGAGAGCCATCACTCCTTTGAAGGATTAACTTCATTAGCATGTTTTCATGCCACTCGTCTTCTAATTGCCCAATTGAAGCGCCCACTTGTTGTGCTTGTGAAACATGCCTGGACTCACAAGACCCAGCCCGGGACTTTCGTCGAAGGTTATCGCTTTTGTTTCATCATCATGTGTTAGTCTTATTTGAACTTTTCTGTAGTTATTAAAGCTTTCAAAGTACTCAAAAGTCAGATTTCGTTGGAGTTCTATCTAGTGGGGTTGTGTGCCATTCAAAGTTGAATTAACTCCTGAATTTGAATTGAGTTAGCATTGCAAAAGCTGAATTTAAATTTTAATGTAAAGAAGTAGAATTAAACTGATTTAAAATAAAAAAAATTCAAATAATTGTAATTTTTCACAGATTGTCAAGGCAAATTTTAAATATTGGCTTGGGAAAACGCTATATATAAATATAGTCAAACGTTTACATGCACCTTGCAGAATCTGCAAAATGTTAATTATTTGACCAAAATAAGAGGGATCATATAAAATGCATGTTATTTTTTTTAGTACTCACTTAAATAAGATATTTCACATACAAGATGTTTACATCTAGTCCACAAGAGAAAATAATAGTTGAATTTATAAAAACGACTCTGTTCAAAAGTTTACATACACTTGATTCTTAATACTGTGTTGTTACCTGAATGATGTGATAGTTGTTCATGAGTCCCTTGTTTGTCATGAACAGTTAAACTGCCTGCTGTTTTTTCAGAAAAGTCCATAGATTCTTTGGTTTTGCAGCATCTTTGCGAATTTAAACCCTTTTCAACAATGACTGTATGATTTTGAGATCCACCTTTTCACACTGAAGGACTCATCTGCAACTATTACAGAAGGTTCAAATGTTCACTGATGCTTCAGAAGGAAAAATGATGCTTTAAGAGCCAAGGGTGTAAACTTTTGAATGGAATGAGGATGTGTACATTTTTCTTATTTTCCCTAAATGTCATATTTTTTCATGTAGTATTGCCCTTCAAAAGCTACAGAAGATACTTACATGTTCCCCAGAAAACAAAAATAGTTCAGTTTCGAAAGGTTTTCACCCCCGGCTTTTAATGCATCGTTTTTTCCTTCTGAAGGACCAGTGACTGCTTGAACCTTCTGTAATAGTTGCATATGAATCCCTCAGTTGTCCTTAATGTGAAAAGATGGATCTCAAAATCATACAGTCATTGTTGGAAAAGTTTCAAATACACAAAAATGCTGAAAAACCAAAGAATCCGTGGGACTTTTCTGAAGAACAGTGGACGAACTGTTCAGGACAAACAAGGGAGTCATGAACAACTATCACTAAACAAAACAAAAACAGCTGTGGATCATTTAGGTAACAACACAGTATTAATAAACTTTTGAACAGGGTCATTTTTATAAATTCAATATTTTCAGTCTATGTTATAGATTCAAAATGCTACCTTTAGAAATATTTATATACTTCATATGTTTTCATAATTTATACATTTCATTCCATAAAATGCCCTTTATTTATAAAAGGTGTATAAAAAGTATTCTGAAATACCTTTTATTGTATTTCATAAAATGCCTTTTACCATCAATGTATTGTTTGTGTTACAATGCAGTAAATTCCTCAACCTTTCATTCCAATTCAAATTCCAGTTCAAATTCCTGTTGGTGGTGTGGCCAAATCAATTGACCTGAAAGTGGGCCAATTCTTCAAATACACATTTTGTACAATCCTCCTATTTGTTGTGATCTGGAACATCATGCCCCTTTTTTTGAACATGCCACAGTGTCAGTATCAGCTCACATGGTGTCCTAGGCAAGATATAATATGATGAAAGAAAGAAAAAGCACTTTATAACAGCTTAGCAGTTCTTTAAAAGTGCTCCAGTTCTCCTACACGTTCAATTTATTCAAATATTCATGGCCGTTTTATTCAAATGTTTAAGAGAAGAGAGAATAAAACGGCGCGAGAGATCTATTGCATCAAACATTTTCATCCCGCCAAACAGAGAGAGAGGTGTCACCCTGCCTCAGTGACCACAGAGAGAGAGAGATGGAAATCCAAAATCAAAGTAGCATGTATACATAGCCCGCGGCCCTCCTCTCATTTCCCTTATGAATCACAAATACAGACACTGCACGCTTAAACCAAAGCTCCTGTCCTCTGAAGTTCTCTACATGATGTCATGTACAGGAAGGTATTTCTCAGTCTCAACCTGTCTGCTCATGCCAGTTCTCTAGTAATACGATACACATCTAAAGGCTCTGAGAAAATGCTGGTCATTCTCAGACAAGGGCTTCATTTATTTCACGAGAACGAGGCTCATTTTCCCGCAGTGCAGTCTGGACTGCGTTTTACGCAGCGGCTGAAAATTCACTCATTTCATGATGTAATTGGCACTGTGTTTATGCAACATGCAAAGAACATAAACACTAACTCCCTTTTATATTTTCACTTCTCTGTTTGTTCAACACTCTGTAATCCAAAAATCAGACTGTTTTTCTCATTTGCTGACAACCTGTGTGCACGCATGTTATCTTCTGATGCACTGTATAAAAATGAAACATTTTAAAATGAAACTGACTCCCGACAGATTTGAAGCGAATGTCAAAGGCTGTTAGAAAAGCTTTCGATATTAAAAAGCTGCTCATAGATGTGGTGTATCTGAGAGATTAGAGAATGTCTGATTTAAGAAGCAACAATCAATAGACTTAAAAAGGTTATGTGGATCAATGTAAAATTGTTTAGTTCGCCAGCGCTATCATTTGATTATTGCCATCTTGAAGAACAGAAAACATCTTCTGTTAAAGGTGAACAATAATGTTCCTTAACAGTGCAGGCATTGAACTTTTATTTATTTTCATTTTTGTTTGGAGGTCAGGAGAGTGCGGCTGGGCGAATCTAATGCCGGTCGCATGAATTTTCCAGAATAAGCCTGGCAGGGAATGAATCAAGAGGGAATTTGGCCATCTCTTAATTTACTCTGAGAGCCACTGAGTAAGTTGTTTCTCAGACAACTTGTCTCATGTCATGTAATGGGGGTAATTAACAATCAAACCAAATACGACGGCGAACTTTACTCTCTGTTTTCTCTTCCAAGTTCAAATGCTAAAATTAGCCTTTAGGGAGTGGCGTAAATTCATTTTTTTGTGGATTTGCAATTCAAACACTTAGCCACGCACGCATAGTCATGTCTATTACAAACTGGCTAAATTAAAAATTAACATTTTGTGCGGCTGTAAACTCTCAGGGTCAAGTGTACCGTGCGCATTCCAAGAGGCTGTCCTTTCCAAACGTCGCACGTCTTTTTTCGTAGAAGAGGTGAAAATAAACCGCGTCCCGCATTGGCTCTTCATTAAGCTCCAAATAAACCTTAACTTAGTCTTTATGTCCATCCCCTACCTCTCTTCTCAATCCTCTTTCTCCTCTTTTCTCTTCCTTCCTACATGGCCTGAGGGAGCAGTTAGCTCTCTGAATGCTCTCGCTCTATTGTGAGCTCACATTGATTGCCTCTACCCTCTCCAAAGCCAGTCGGGCCAGTCAGCATGGGGTACAGGCTGTCTGCTTTATCCACCGTGGCTCACATTTTTCTGAGAAATAAAAGAGGGGGAGAGAGAGAGAGCCTCGGAGAGAGTTCCTCCTCCACTCCTGCAAACAGAGAACCAGATGCATCTGTTTTACCCCCCCCTCCTCCTCTCTTTTTCTCCCTCTCCCGCCTCTCCTCTCAGTGGCTGTACTCTAAAGGGAATCAATAGTGTACTTAAACGGATTTCTCTTGTGTCTTGTTGTCAAATACGTTGTGCACCTCTGCCTTTCTCCGTGTGGGCTCATCTTTGTGCGCTGTGGTAACGTCTCAGCGCCGCTCATTTATATGCCCTTGATCTGCATTTCCGCTCTTTGTCTGTTTTACACTTCTGTAATATCCTTTACACCTACCCAGTTAATGGTGCTTTGGCACAGTCGCTTGTGTTTCCTCTAAGGAGGTCTGTGAGGGCGATAGAGCGCTGTGTAAAGGAGCTGTAAATAATCTGTGAACGCTCAGTCTGTGTGTGAAAGCTTATGTCAGCAGAACTGAAACTCTCCTTCCATCATGTAGCTATGAAGTCCCAGCAGCATCAATCATTTCCCCTGTGATTGTCAGCGAATTAGCTGAGCTGTGGCGCTCCGTGGAACACCGGCTCACGTCAGTTCGGGTCGAAAAGTGCAGCAAAATGAGGATACGTGTCCGAATTGTCTTTCGTGTGTCGTTTCATTTGGCCTTTCATCTGAGAGGAAAGTAGCAATTAATGTAATCATATTGACACCTGCCAGACCACAATTGAATTGAGCATGCTTTTTGAATTTCAATTCTGTTGTAGAATTTTAATGATTTGAAATGCAATTAATCAACAATTGAATGGTGACAGCGCCTTGTTTGAAAGTTTTGAAAAAAAAACTAAAGTTGGTACGTATAATAGATGCATAGATATTATATTTAATATTTATGGACACAATTTATTTAGTCTAAAAGTATTTAAATATTGTTACATTTAATGTTTGATGATTTAATACATATTTTAAATGTATTATTTGTTTGTATAAATTTGTATACATTATATAATAAATGTACATATATACTTATATATAAAACACTTACATTTAATTATTTAAAAAATAAAATATAAGTATGAATTGCACCAAAATCCTCTTCTTGCATTAAAAAAAATGCAGGGTTACTATAAAACTACTATACATTTTGCTTAAAATGAACCCAAAGTAGGTTGGAAATTAACATTTATTCATATGTTCAATAAATTATTTATGAATGAATTGCATAAATAATATTTAATTAATAAACATTTTTTAATTGCTTAATAAATGTTTTTGATTATTGCTGGTGCATCCAGCAATTGTGTGTATGATTTTTAATTTACAACCTATTTTGGGTTCACTTTAAGTCAGCCGTATGTGACCCTGGACCACAAAACCAGTCTTAAGTCGCTGGGTTATATTTGTAGCAATAGCGAAAAATGCATTGTATGAGTCAAAATGATCGATTTTTCTTTTATGCCAAAAATCAGTAGGATATTAAGTAAAGATCATGTTCCATGAAGATATTTTGTAAATTTACTTCTGTAAATATATCAAAACTTAATTTTGATTGGTAATGTGCATTGCTAAGAACTTCATTTGGATAACTAAAGGTGATTTTTTTTTTCCAATTATTATTATTATTTTTTTTTTTTTGCACACTCAGATTCCAGATTTTCAAATAGTTGTATCTTGGCCAAATATTTTCCTGTCCTAACAAAACATACATCAATGGAAAGCTTATTTATTCAACTTTTTTAAATGATGTATAAATCTCAATTTCGAAAAATTGACCCTTATGACTGGTTTTGTGGTCCTGGGTCACATGTCGTTAATTTTTAGACAATGGTAAAGTTAAATGGTGTATTTAACCCAGCATTTTCTAGAGGATGTCATTCCAGTTCAACTTCCTGTGGAATGTGGCCAATTCAGTTCAAATTCACACTTGTGATTTGAAAGGGAGCCTGTTTTTCACTTCTGAATTTTGCACAACACTGTCCAACACGTTCCCAGACCTTATTAATTCTATCTTGATTTCTCGCATCTGCGTGTGTATGAAATTATACCGAGGTTCAGTCAAGCTGAAGTCACTCCACCTAAAGTCCATCCATCTTCTTGGCAGCCATCTGGTCATATTGTCTCCGAATGTAAGAGTTGAGGGCTTATCCACGAACACTAAGAACCCTTACAACAACCAGCTTTGAACTGAAGTGTGCTGTTCATTGACTGCTCGTGATTTTGTTCGCATGAACCGTGGCATCTTTGAAGGACTTCACAAAAACATGATTAATGGCCCAGAACACAGGATATTACAAGCAGCTTAAAAGGTATATCACAATAGACACCGAGGTAGTCGGCATTACTAACGCCGTGCTTTGATACTGATGTTACACGGGGATATCCATCTTTGCAAAAGCCATCTGAGGCACCCGTCATCCTATCGACAAATTCAAACAGCATCTGTTAAATCACTTTGAAAGTCAGGCCTTGATAAAGTGTCTCGAGACCTTAAGGAATAAGTGCATGTCAACAAAAAGACTAGCCAATCAGAATCGAAAAGGACGTGTAGTTGGAAAACTAATGGAAAATATCTGAAATTGAGGAAAAGCATGCTTTGACATTGACTGCGGCACTTAAATTGTCATTCGACGGATCGTGAACTCTCCTTCTAAGAACAGGACAGAAATAAATATGAATGACTGCCTGTGACCGATGATGTCATCTGCTAGATTTATCCCTGCCAACTTAGATAACTGTACAGGAGCAAGTGTCCTTGAGACAACGTGTTCAGAGAATGGGCCCCATGCATTAATGTCAGTAGCGGTACGCTGGAGATGCTAAGGATGTCAAAAGACACTTCCAAACACTTTCTCTGAAAGCACTGGTCAAAGATTGTTAGGAAATAATTGACAGATGGCAGGGGAAAAAATCTAACACCCTATTGAGAAATATGTCACAGCGTTCCTATAATCAAAACAATGGATTCTGTGAATTGACAAGCGGTGTCAATTGTCACACCTTCAGTTTAACCAATAATAAATCACTCAAATGTATTAAATTCAAATTAAATCACTATCACACAAGACCACAGTCCTCCTGCAGTGAAAGTAGACTTGGTGCAAAAGGAAAAAAAAATGTGTTTTTTCACACACGATTTATAATTTGATTGGTGATCAGGTTAATGGATGCAGGATTATTTTAGTTAACTAAAACTAGAACCGGAAATAAAACTAAAAACCATTAAAAAAATTGTTACTTGAAATAATAAAAAAAAAACTTAACTGAAATAAAATAGAATAAATTATTTTAAAAAAACTTGGTAACACTTTACAATAAGGTGTTGCTAACATTAGTTAATGTATTAACTAACATGAATGGACAATGAACAATACATTTATTACACTATTTATTTATCTTTGTTAATTTTAGTTAATAAAAATACAGTTGTTTATTGTTTTCATGTTAGTTTACAGTGCATTAACTACTGTTAACAAACACAACTTGTGATTTTAATGCATTAGTAAATGCTGAAATTAATAAATGCTGTAGAAGTATTGTTCATTCTTAGTTCATGTTAACTAATGTAGTTAACTAATATTAACTAATGAACCTTGTTGTAAAGTATTAGCAAAAACTTTACTAAACTAATTTAGTTTATCTTACTGCAGTAACTAAAACTGAAACTAAAAAAAACTATAAATATATATAGATAAAAAAAAGACAAACACAACCAAATTATAAAAACTTTGACTACAATTAAAATAAACAAATAAAAAACTGGTTAAAATATTGGTAATACTTTACAATACGGTGTAATTGGTTAACATTAGTTATTGTGTTAACTAACAAGAACAAACAATGAACAACACATTTATTTCACTATTTATTAAGCTTTGTTAATATTAGTTAATTAATTAGTTAGTCCACCATGCATTAACAAATGTTAACAAACACAACTTGTGATTTAATAATGCATTAGTAAATGCTGAAATTAACATTAAGATTAATAAATGCTGTAGAAGTATTGTTCATTCATCCTTAGTTCATGTTGAATACTGTAATTAACTCATGTTAGCTAATGGAACTTATTGTAAAGCGTTAACAAAATATTATTAAAAGCAATAACACTTTATAATAAGGTGTGATTTGTTAACATTAGTTCATGTATTAACTAACATGAACGAACAATGAACAATATATCTATTACACTATTTATTAATCTTTGTTAATGTTAGTTAAAAAAAACAAAAAAAACAGTCATTGTTTGTTCATGTTAGTTCACAGTGCATTAAATAATGTTAAGAAACACAACTTGTAGATTTTAATAATGCATTAGTAAATTCTGAAATTAACTAATATTAATAAATGCTGTAGAAGTATTGTTTATTCTCAGTTCATGTTAAACACTGTAGTTAACTAATGTTAACTAATGAACCTTATTGTGAAGTGTTACCAAAATATTAACAAAAGCTTCTAGTATGTCAATGATGCCAAAATAACAGTGATTATATGACAGAAGTGGGATCATATAATTCAGCAGTTTGTCTTAACGTGGTTTGAAACATTCACAATTTGTAATCAGCATGGTAATAAAAACTAGATTTGCACATAATGTGGCATACACTGTATATTATGTATATTCAGTGTTTGCTTTCAGTTAAAATGAATCTTTGCCATATTGAAATAAAATGTTTGAAGTGAAATGGGGTTGGTGATGGGGGATGATATTATTTTAAACAAGTACTTTAAGTTAAGTACAACATTTTTGAGCAAGTGTTTTCTTTTAGTGTTGCAAGAAGTTATGTAGATTGCATTAGTATCACTCTTTTGTCAGTAATTTACACAGATTTATAAACTGCTTTAATTAGTAGCAGACAAAAGGGAATACTGTATATATACTGTAAGTGTGTTGCTCAAAGTGTTGCCAATATTATAAACATTAATACCTCTTGTCACATATTGAGCACTTCAGGAGTCAGGAGAGGAAAAAAAATGACAAGCTGTAAAATCCCAGCCAGAGCCTTTGCATATCTCCATATTTTAGGACATAAGTCATACGGACATGCTGGAATTTTGTTGTGGTGGTGTGAGGCAGCGCAGCGTGTGCACTGAGTGATTCTATCTGATGCACTACTAGACGCTCGCTCGGCGGCGGTGGCGGCCTCCCCCCGGTCAGTTGAGTCGTGCAGCATTGGCTGAGGAGAGGAGGCAGTAGATGCGCGCTGTGTCTCGGCACTGTTGGAAGAGTCATTGTTCCTTGACGTCACCACTCAGCCAAGCCTGGCGCTGCTGCTCTCAAACATGTCTTTGTTATTCAGAGCTTTCCATCGGCGAATCGCAAAATACGGAACGAGCTGTTCCTTTTATTCGCGGGAAGTAGGAGGACTCACATGGACGCGCGTTTGTTTGTGTTTGGGGAGGAGAGCAGAGAACTTCGAGTCGTTCAGACTTTCTTAAATAGAAAAATACGGATTTGTATAAATTATTATTATTATTATATGCGTATTATAATACTGCATTATTATATGCTTATTGTCAAACATGACCCGGTTTGTACGAATATTTGTTTTTGTGTCAACACAAAAAATATGTAATTTTGTTTTTAGAAACGTAGAATAAATAAAATAAAGTTATAAAAACAAAAGAATGAGAAAATCAAATAACACAAAACTCGACCTAAAAGCGTCTGCTAAATGCATAAATGTACATTTAATGCTTAATTTTCACACAAAAATCGATCTTTATGTATATAATTGTGTGTATGATGTTTACTCATAATCAGAGCCTGAAAAGAACTGTCACATTTTGTTGCAGTTCGTGTTTAGTTAAAATACTTCCATATTAGTCAGACTTCATAAACAGTACGTCATAACAATAATTGCGCTTTACACACGATGTTGTTTTGATACATGTTACATCTTTCGTCATACTAAGTATTTATCAGTATCCTGAAAAGGCATTGTGGTCTCCGTGGTTTGATTACAGTAAAATAAAGGCAAACGACATATTGTAGTATTCAAACAGCAAACAACTGGCAGTCGCGCGTAAATCCAGTCCGTTCAACTGCACACGCCGCCTGGTGTCTTCCAAAGGCGCGAGTGCTTTACGCGACTCTGGGACACATTTTGTCAGCAACCAGCAAGCATGGCTCTGTGGTAATAGAATAGCCCGTGTAATTTGACACTTCAACTTGCCGTGCACTACGTTAGTTGATTCAGACAGTCACACTAACGAAACGCCGTGCGCTTTTCTCTCAGTGTTTGTGAAGTGTGAGGGGAGAAAACAGAATCGCAACTTCAAATCCAGGAGATTTTCGGCGCCGTGCTGTGATTGGACCTGAAAGTAAGTTGTGTTTGTGTTTTCCTATGATTTTCACACCTCGCTCGCTGGGAAGGTTTTTATGCATTGCATTGAAATGAATCCGTAGCCTCCGCGCTAGCTCCAACCTCAGCTAACAATAGAGTGACTTAAAGTATCGCTAAGATGTGTACACATGTATTTCTGCGCAGGAAACAATTGCACTAACTGAAGCGTTGGCGATACGGCTTTGTGTTTTCGAAGCAAAACACTATTGAGCAATTTTTCCTGGACAGTGGCGTTCAGAGGAACGCGGAATTTGGCTGAACCGGAGAAGCCCACCGTTTACATACCGCTCAGCATATCGTTCTGGTGTGTTGCATTGTTCAGATGAAGAGGGCACTGTCATGCGGTGGACGGTTGGTTGGCACGTTTAGATGGGCACATTTGGATGCCTTGGTTGCACGAATGCGATTTAAATTCGCCGGGTCTTTTTTTAATGAGCTGAAATTATATTCTGGCTGCTTGATAAGTAATAGGAAACAAGGCTTTCAACCATGTGCTGAAATGTGATGTTTCATGCTGTGCTCTAGTAACAGGACAACCGCGTTCGGAAGCACGATGATACGTTGTAACCGCTGATACATTGTAACATCTCGTTCGAATCTTGGAATCCGTGAATTCTTCAGTGTAACATTGGAGCAGACTTTGAGGACACACGCAGTGTTGGGTACCAACTGCCTATATGTGATCTGGCTTTGGTAATAAGATTAGAAAATCAAGTGTTTGTAATTAGAAACCGTTACGTTTTTACATACATAATTGGATGACAGTTGACTTGTGGGTTGGATAATTGCATGTGGGTTACGTTAAATACCGTGAAACGGCAATGCATCAATGTTTAATAAATTTGTTGTAATTTACTCATTGTGCGCCACTGATGAAAAAATAAATTCAAGCAGTTCATATTGTTGTTTAATGCAGTTGATGTGCTTGTTTAATCTAAGGATATATAATTTGAACTTTATACATCTATTTACGATTCAGTTTTCACCAAGACACTTAAGGTGATGTTAAAAAAGTATATCCAAAATCCCGAAGTGAACTGATTAATTCACCTAAAATGTAAAACCCCCAAAATGGTCACTAATTAACTGATTTTAGACTTGCAATTTGTAACAGGTACTACTAGATTACATTAAAAGTAATCTGGTTGCGAGATGCAATACAGTTGTTCACTAAGTTAATTCACATTTTTTGTGCTTAGTAAGTGAACAAGTTGGAAATTCTGCAACTTTCAGCTTTAAGTAATAAGGTTGTGTTTCCTACAGGATGCTGAATAAAATGATTTATTGATAGTTTTTGATCAAACCTGGCCCATGCTTTTACGCGGGGTCATGTTTATGCTTTTGATTGTGAAATTATTGATGTCAAATCATTGCGGGTGACTCTATTGCCAATAGTACTGCCAGAAGCCTATAAAGGTAGCCAAAGTTCTTGCTAGCAACAATTTGAGTTTACAGTAAACTATCATTGTATTTATGAAAATAGGATTTGTTTCCTCAAAACTAAGTTTTAACAGTAGAGTTTCTCTTTGGTGGAGAATCAGAAACTACTGTTTTCCAGCATGATTCTTGAGTCAGAGTTGTCATTTGATGACCGTTGCTTGGTCACCTCTCCAGTACAGTACAATCACAGTCAGTGTTTACATGGCTTTGTGAGTACTGATAATGTTAAAAACTTCCCCCTTACTTCAGGGTGGATTGCTCCTGGAACAAAGGTGAAAGTACTGAGCTCTCAGCTCGCTCGTTTTGAGTTGTGGTATTGGAGGAGGTATGTTGTTAAGGCCAATTATTGTTTGCAAATGTTTAAAAATGAACCCACGCATAATCTCGTTCGATGAGTCTGCTGGGGGTGTATTTTAAAACACTGCTGATTTACCCACCAATGTGATGTCCCCTTCTATGAGTGGCTTGACTTGTATGAGTCAGGAATGGAGAATGTGTCTAGGAGAGGAGAGGAGTTTATTTTCCTCCCTCCTTCAGACGGGGGCCCCAGGTTGAGGATCATCATTACCAAGGGCAGAGGCTTTAGCCATAGTCATGTAAAGGCACAGACAGAGCTCAAGTCATTCTGTCAACGGGACTAAAGAAGTATTGCGTAGTACTTAATTGAGCTTAATGTTGGATTAAACTTCCATAAGATCGCTGAAAAGTTGCTTTTACATGCCAAAATCGAGGGAATCATCAGTTATGTCATTTAAACGAATTAACATGGTTGGAAATTGATCAGATTTTACACGCAAATTATTCAGTAACAGGTTTATTAGTCATTATTGCTCAGATCACTGCCTAAAATGCACATTTGTGTTTCTATTGTGTCTAGCCTAACAAATGTGTTCAAGGTTGTCCAGTTTAGGAGCCTAGTCTAGATGATCTCTTTTCACATTCAAATTCTTGGCATGTGTGACAAAAGCCTGCCTAATTCACTGGGCGATTTAAGGGTGGGAAACGTGAGTGATCCCGCTATAGAATATTATCATGATATTTGGGTCACAAGACCATACATAAAGGGTTCTGTTTATGAGTTGTGCACTCTTTAATTTAACACCAGCATTTAATTTCAGCATGAAGTGGAGTGGTGCAAAACCTTTGCCTTTAGGTTTTTTGAGGTCCCCAATGAGTGATGGAAAAAAGCAAAATCAGGAGTCTCATAATAAATTTGCTTCACCCACTTCAAAACAACTAGCTCAGATTTATCACAGAACCAAAGTTAGGTTTAGAAACTTAAAAATGCGATAATATGAGGCTTGGTTTATTGTTGCACACTTGAGATTTCCTCTTCTTCCTCTAGAATAAGACGCAATATGTTTATGACAGGTTTACCCTGAACTGTTAGCACACTGTTGTAGTGAAATTGTGAAATAGTTGGCCCACGATCATTCATCATAAAGCGAACAGTCGTCTAGCCACCACCCGCACACGCCCACTCTTGAACCCGAGTCAGGCTTTGTTCGAGTCCACATGCTGCACTGTGGATCATTTATTACGCTTAATACGCTGATGGCCTTTTTTAACGGTTCACATTACGTCGGCATAACCGCCTGCTCGACTTGTACGTGCACTTTTGTTTCTGCGGTGATCGGGGTTAATGCGCTAACATGAAGTATAGCCTCCGAACCGCAGATTATTCAGACAATAGGAGTGCATGACTTGCGATTTCCTCGCAGACTTACGGGTACGTTGCTCCGTTTCATCTCGTGGTTCGTGACCTCGGCGAAGCGGAGGGAGAGGGACTTTTGATTTTAATTACATGCATCTGCAAAGAGCGTGGCGTGGGACCGAATCTGCTTCCAGGCTGCATAAGTTGAAAGCTTGTCGGAGGCTGCCTCCGACTCTCGAGCTGACAATGTGACCGTGGATGCACTGGGATGCGATGTGCAAAGCATTAGCTAGCTGGTGCCATTCTAAGTGCTTTACCCCTCAGATAGGGACTTTCAGGCCCGCACTGTCACAGGCTCATGCATGTTTGATTTGACGCTCTTTGAAAAATGAACGCAGAAGATGTCACAGTGGCTGTATCCCGTTTCTGTCGGCGAGAGCAAGTACTTTGAATCAAAAATGACACCCAGCTACTCTTTTTTTCCAATGCGAGGGCTTGATATTTGGCACTATAGCACAAAATGTCCCCACCACACCGACAATTTTGCATGATCACAAGCAATTACCTTCGTTTTTCGGTGCCAATAAAAAGCTCACAGCGCTTTGAAGTCTGCCTGCCACTGTGTTCCGTGCAAATCCAGCTTAAGCAAAACAAACATATTGTCCTCAACCTGTTTTCTTTTGACTGAGGCAAATTAGTATACATTCAGTGAGCCATGTTCTCCATGCTAAACTGTTAAGTCCTTCTACTCTCTTAAAGAGATCCATCTCTCTTTGAGAAACAAATATCGGCATTAAGTACACTGATTCCATAGACTCAAGTCAGGGCTCGGTTTCAAGTCATTGAAAATATTAGACTCAAGTAGCTTGTTGTACAAAAACTATCTAATAGATATTTCAACACACTGAATTTCTTCAGCCGTGTTTATCTGTATGCATTTATTCAGGCTTTGCAGAAGAACGCCAATGCATCTGCGTTCATTTTATGTATTGAAATGCTGCCATGTATTCCATCATGTGGAAACCTTGGACCTTGTCACCGTGTCTGAGCTGTCTGTCTCTGTCTGCGAGCGGGAGATTTCCCTCCATCCCGGCGAGTGATCGCTGTGTTTCTGAGAGGGACTTGCAATTACGTTCAACACGGCCCGGGGGATTCATACATGTTTTCTGACAAAGTAAATTAATTAGGTTTTCTTAGCAAAGATAAATATTATTTCGCACCCAAATTTGCCTTTTACGGGAAGGAGGATTTGCGTTCGCGCCAGCCAAATGACACGTACACATAACCTTGGCTTAGACATTTGCACAAGGTGAGACTAAATGAAAACTGAATGAAAGGCAACTACGAGATGTCAGGAGAACATGACAAATGGACGGTGGCGAATGAAATTCGTACTAGATCCGCCAAATCCCTTAGTGGCGCGGGAAAAAGGTGAATTTATATTAAACAGTAAAAATGCATTTCATTGTTACTCCCATCTCTTTTTTTTTAGACACTTGGATTGATTTAGCTATTTTTTGCCATGGATATCAGGTTATGATATTGAAGTCTAAGCTGATAAGTGTGTAGTTTAAATCCAAATTATTCATTAAATGATTTTTCAGTTTCTATAGGCAGCATCTATTTTGCTTGGTTATTTCCAGTAACATACATGCTACAACAAAGTACTGTTTTATTTAATTGAATTCCCTTTCTTGAATATGTAACTTTAACCTGTTAATATGTGATGAATCACCAATGACTCATTTCTCTATTTTAGGTTATATTTACAGCATAAATATAATCTTGACATACTATTTTTGAATGAAAAGGTCAAAGTCTTGAATCAATTTTTGACCTCTGTTTTGTTATAAATATCTTAAAGTGACAGTAATTTAATATTTTTGTCTGAAGGTTTGCAAAAGTCCATGCCTATGAGTAGGCACACTTGTGAAGTTTTTTATGATCAACTAGTCAATAATTATACTGGTTCAGTCTTGCAAACTTCATATTAAGTAAAGCGCTCAGCACACAGTTCTTTAGAGTTTGAAGTTTTAGAATCTTTTTTGAAGTTTGAGTCTTTTTGACCGATTAATCCGAAATAGATTATATTGGTTGTGCTGTATGTGGTATAGAAAATAATGCTAAGACACATTGTGTTTGTTTTATTTTGTGATACCCGACTCTTTCAGTCATTACATTCGGATTGCGAGTTCATAACTCTAGTAAAATGACTTTTTTTGACACTGTGGATTGAGCAGCAGCCGAGCGCTACTGTTAAATAATGACGCGGGAAACACTGGTATGGTGTAATGTCATATTAATCTTGCGTAGTATGCTGTTAAGGCAGCTCATTTTCTTTACATTAAGCAATTTTCCATAATCTTTCTGTCGTATCGCATACATATCATTCAGATTTTCAGTGTTTTTGTTTGAAACCTGCTATTATGTGGATTCTGCTGCGTCAAAATCACAGAACCGCACGGCCCAGCGCTTTCTTTAGCACTTATTAACCGTTCGAGGCAGATCTCCCAATGAAAATGTATTCCATCTGAGAACACACCTCTTGCTCCACAAATACACTTCATGCATCACAGCCTCCGTGCAGAGCTCATGAGGTGACAGCTGTAGGCAACAGAGAGACGTTCATGGAGTGCTAGTGCAGACTCGGCGCCAGATAGAGCATGATAAATCCAGAGCCGTGTAAGTGTGTTTGTCTGCGCGTGTATGTCCAGGCTCAAATTGGCATGCAGTGGCAAGCACCACTTCCCAGGTAAGTGCTGTGTGCCCTGGCTCTTAATGACTGTTTCATAAGCCACACTCTTGGTGGCCACTATGTGCCCTTCCCTCTCGTTCATCCCTGCGGTTCTGAACCAGACTGCTTCACACTCTTATGAGCTCATGTCTTTTAATTTCTCTACCTGGGCTGTTCAGATAAAGAGCCATATTAGAAACCCCAGAGTGCAAATATTGTAAAATGGCAGGTCTGCTGTAGTGGATTTCACAGAGCCTCGTCAAAGGGGAAAAGCTAGAGTTGATTTAACGCTGACTAGTTTCTTAGAAATCCAAAGCAATTAGGTTCACGCAAAGTACTCCGATGCTTATTTATGCAGTAACAGATTGAAGCGGTAAGTTTTGTGTCATCTGAATAGCACCACAATAAAGTTGTCAGCTAAAAGAGGAGCGATAAGAGTAAGTGATATCGCAAACTAAACCTCGATATTTCATACCTCATTCTTGCGCGCATCTTCTGAGAAAACAGAAGCCATTGTTGCACTGATCATTTATCATTGCTGTAATGAGATTAAACTAATCGTGTATTCCAGAGACAGCAATGATACACTGTGTGGGGCTTGCCAGGGATCATCTTCAAACAGTATTTGTCATTGTCTCTCAGTGCTTTTTAATTAACTGTTGACAAACAGCATAAGCCTTTTGGGTGTTATGATTTAAAAGCAGTCCCATTTCAGTGCGTCATAAAATATGGTTTCTGTGAAAAACAAAAGGTAGAAAGAAACAAATATGTTTTGCCATCTAATGGACAAAAGCTCTCTTATGTTCCGTTCCAGAATCTAGTGAGCTGACTATAACCTTGAAGAGGTAGTTCACATAAAAAATGAAAACTGTCATCATTTACAAATCCGCAATGGAACACAAATCACATTGTTCATACAATGAAAGTTAAAGGGATAGTTTACCCAAAAATGAAAATTATCCCACTATTTACTCACCCTTCAGGCATCCTTGTTTCAGATGAATCCAATTGGAGTTAAAATGTTCTTTCAAGCTTTTTGGCAATAGGTGGGTGTTTCTCTTCATCAGGTCAAAACAAGTCCAATAAAGTGCATCCATCCATAATAAAAAGTGCCTCACGTGGCTCCGGGGGGTGAATAAGGGCCTCCTGTAGTGAATCAATGTGTTTTTGTAAGAACGTCGGTTTTGTAATATGTCGGTGTTGCGCATGCGCAGCTCAGAAGTGACGAACACGAATGTGCACACGGTTTGAAGAAACCAGAACAAAACAAAACAACGGTCACGAAGTAGAAGTTCAAAACGAGCATTTGTAAAGAAAAATGTCTGAGGATTTCGATATAAACCAAGAGGAGACTTAGAACTTCGGTTTTGTAATATGTCGGCGTTGCACATGCACCGCTCAGAAGTGACGAACACGAATGTGCACGCGGTTTGAAGAAACCAGAACAAAATAAAACAACAGTCACGAATTAGAAGTTCAGAACGAGGATTTGTAAAGAAAAATGTCAGAAGATTTCGATATAAACCAAGAGGAGACTGGTTTTCCTTTGCTGAAGTAAGGAAGCTTTGCTTCCTTTTCTCCTGTAAACAAACATTGGTTTTTACGAGACTCGCCAGCGCATTTGCAACGCCGACATCCTGCGTCATCCACCTGGAGCTACTTCTGTGTACGACCAGTTGGCACAAGCTAGATTAAAGTGATTATTATGTTTTAAATATGGATATTTTTCTTACAAAAACACATCGATTCGCAGGAGGCCTTTATTCACACCCCGGAGCCGTATGAGGGACTTTTGATTATGGATGGATGCACTGTTTTGGACTGATGAAGAACACCCACCGACTGCCATGATAGAGCTTGGAAGTGCCAGGATAATTTTTTAATATAACTCCGATTGGATTCGGCCTGAGAGTCGTCTGAAAGAAGGAAGTCATATAGACCTAGGATGCCTGCAGGGTGAGTAAATAATGGGCTAATTTTTATTTTTTGTGAACTATCCCTTTAATATTGCCTTACATGGACAAAAGCAGCAGCAAAATTCTTCAAAATATATTCTTTTGTGTTCAAGGTTTGGAATGAAATGAATGATGATAGTTTTCTTTTTTTTTTAACTTTTTAGGTAGCATTAGTATTAGCCACACGCTAACTCCAAAATTCATTGAAATTGATTGTGATTCGAATCGCTGCATATGTAGAGTGTTTCAAGTGGGCGGTGTTATTTTAGTGTTATTTATAGTATTTATTAATATTCAGAAATGTAATTTTTTGTTGAATGCAATTGATAGTTTTAGTAATTAATTTATTTATTTTGAAATATTTCTATATAGCTTTGATTTTCCTTTTTATTTCCATAGTAGTAATTTTTGTACTTTAACATTTCAGTTTGTTGCCGTTTCAACTATAGTTATCAATTTAGGTTTTCATCTAATATTCAGATTAATCAGTCACTCATAAAGTTCCATGATGGTTAGAACGTTCCCTTAAAAGGCAGCTGCCTGTGTAGGCCGCGAAGTAGCTTGCTAGGTTTTGAAGCTTCTAAGTGAGTAGTTTTTGTAAACACGTTCAATGTTTCATTAGTGGCTGCTGAGATCGTTAATCTGATCTTTCTGTAGTGAGCTTGTTGCTGATGCATAAGCAAACAGTGTTCACATGAAATGTTTTAATTGCACATTAACCCACTGCTGGCATATTAATCTGGCATGCCTTAAAGACGGCACGGCGTCCGTTACATTCCCCTGTAGTTTTCTATGATGCCGTGGCCCTGGGTGAGACGTTGAGCATCAGAGTGAATTGTTGTTTTATTAGCTAGATTGAGCCGGTGGCGCGTTGCACGTTGGGTGCGTGTCCTCCGAGGACGGCTTTGAGAGCTCCTGACTCCGCATCTGCAGTAAGTAGTCACCAGGGACGGATGGCACATGCCAGCTCAAATTTTCACGGCGGCCCTCAGACGAGAAACAGCAGGCCGGGAATAACATGCAGATCCTTTTTTCTATCACCATCACAGATATGGGAAAGCAAAGCACCTTTTTCAGGACATCTCGAGCGTCTAATCGATATCACTGAGCGTTATTGAGGTTGGCTTGCTGTGTCTTACCCTCTCAAAAACTGGCTTCGTGCACATGGCTGTCTGTCTAATTTTCTCTGGAATTCTTTTGACTCTGGGACACAGGAACAGAGGAAACTCAATCTGGAGTGCCCTGAGGGGTTCCTCTGCAAGAGAATTCCCACCCAGATAGTTGCCAACACCCACACAAACATTTATGTAGGTCTGTTTTCAAGGAAGAGAGCGCAAACCTCAAACCTGCGTCACGCCAAAACCATCGACGACCGCAGAAGGCGAAGCAGCTTGTTTGTTAGTGGGCAGGTGGGAAGTGTAAAGGCAGTTGAACATGTGCACAGGGGCCAATGCTTATGTGCCGCAGTATCATTAATTAGATGGCAAGTTGTACTAACAAAGAGCCGCAATGTACATGCTTACTTATTTAACACGTTGGACCATTTTGTACTCTACATTCTTTAGAGAGAAATTAAAGGAGGAAACACTGTGGCTGAGATTAGTCAGAATATTTGATTGATTGAAGGACCATATGACAATGAAGACAGGTTTGCCATTACACAACATTTTTAAATATATAAAAATGTCAAAGTTATCTCACAGTACTGTGTCAAATAAATGCAGCCTTGTTGACCTTACAAAGTTTTTTTTCAAAAAGATGAATAATATTATTCCAAACATTTCATCGCTAATGTATATTAAACAGAGTTATGGCTAGGTGTCTGTTATATTTGGGTAATTGACATTCTAAGCAATAACAGCAGTGTTTATCTCAATTTTTCTGAAGTACTTTATCTGAGTTGATTGTATTTTACAAACTTTTTGCTACATTTTTGCATGTTTATGTTAAATTAACTTGTAAAATCACAGAATTGCGAAATCTAAAAATAATTTTAATTAGTAGTCTAATATTGTTTACTGTCCACTTTGTCGTTTATAAAGTGGCTATGTGTGGAATTGATATTTAAAATTCTTTTATGTAGCACATTTGTGATCAGAAATCTACGGAAGGCCATTTCTGCCATTGAATAAAAAATTTTAAAAAAGGTAATTGCGACTTTTTCTCACAATTCTGACTTTTTTCTCTCACAGTTGTATTATACATACTCGCAATTGTGAGTTATAAAGTCAGAATTGCAAATTTTAAAGTCATAATTTTGAGAAATAGTCACAATTTTGAGAAATAAAGTCAGAAATAGAAAAAAGTTGCAATTGTTTATATCTCTCAATTCTGACTTTATAATGCACAATTACAAGTTTATATCTCCCAGTGAGAAAAAAGTTGGAATTGCGAGAATTGTGAGAAAGAAACTCGCAATTACCTTTTTTATTCATTAGCTTCCATAGTAATGCCCTGTTGTTGCTGTAAGAATATTTTAATTAATATCAAGTATTAATATTTCATTAATATTTTTCTCTGAGAGTCTGCTGGAATGAAATGGCCAAACATATGTTCTGAGATTTCAGTGTGTTTTCAATAAAGAACAATGTGGTTCCAAGAACAATTTTGTCATGCCATCAAGGTCAATTGTGCTTTTTGTCTCTACATTAAAATAAAAATGGTTTATTTAGACAGAAGAACAAGAGTGTTTTGTCTAGAATTGACCCTAATAATGAGGTGGTGTTGTTAGCTGCAGCTGGTGTCTAAAGAATTACCACACGTCACTGCCCTCTGGCTATGGTTCGGCAGCTCATCTGATATTGAATAATGATCGCGGCTGGCTTGTAGCAAATCGCCGTTCCAAGTGTCTGTCACTTTAAGTGACTTCCACAATGGCAGCCTTTTTCTCCACCCCGTTCGGTGGTGGCTTCTTTTAAAGGGGTGAATTGAGAGCGCTCGGGGCCTGCATCTGTACTAGCGTGTTTCCCGTTCTTGGCCTCCCGCGAGCGGAGGGGGTTGGCAGTGGTGGTCACGTGAATAGTAATTGTATTTGTGTTGGGTTCCTTTCAGGCTGTCGCTGTAAATCTGTTTGACTCGTCACTTTGTAAATCATTATGATGGCTAAAAGCCTTTTTATTGAATTAAGGGAGGGGGAGTTGTTCTCCTGAGCAAATATAAGATGTTTTTTGTTTGTTTGTTTGCCTCACGCTCATCTTTGGTGAAGATATCACACAGTTTTTGTGTGCTTCTGTCAGAATTGTTTGTTTAAAAGGAAAAGTTGACTTTGTGCTTGCATTTTTTTTTTTTTTTTTTTTAAGGGAAGACAACCAGAATTGTTTTCAGGTACTGGTCAATTTTGTTTCTATGTAATTGCATTTAACCTTTAACCTTAAGGAATTTTGAACCTGGCTTCATATTTTTATTCTAGAGATTTATGTAATTAGTGCATATTGTTAATATAGATCAAGCCTCATTTGCAAACTTACGTAATAAAAAAACAAATACAAATTTGATTGATATACAAGTTTTTAACCCTCTTTAAAAAGCATAGTAGCATGGGATGTTCCAAATGTTATAACAAGATTGAAGAATATTTTATAACTTCCAAACTGTTTGAAATTTGGGACAAACGGGGTGAAAATCGCTAGATGAGGATTGTCAAACTCAAAGTGTCACTTACTAGCAGAACTGGTTTCGGCTGACAGAAACATGACAAAGTACATCATGTCCTGAAGATCAGCTTGGCTTGTTGTCTGATAAACATCTCCGTGCTCCTCTGCACTCCCCTCTGCCACTCGTGGCTGGCATCATGCGTGGCGGCAGGCATTTGTCACTCTGAGCTGATGTACTGTCAGTAACACGCTAGACGGGATAAGAGAACCGCGGATCTCCTTTATTCTGTTACTTGTTCGTAGAGGCAGAAAGAAAGTCATGTTTTTGTATATGCCTTTTATCGTTTCCATAAGGATGGAATTGTCAGCTGAATGATAAGTTTCTTGCTGTTAGAGATAGGGGTGTTATGAGCGCGGGTTTAGATTTGAATGAATGCATGTCCTCAAGTGTCAGTTGTATATTGATACATTGAAGGCCTCAAACGGGTAATGTCAACTTTTAGGTGCAGCTACTGACGTCACGAGTGTCCTGCTTGAAGTTACTGTGAAATGCTGTTCGCAGTCTGTTTTGCTTCTGTAATCTGAACTGGATATTCAGTGAGACACATTTTTTTTATACATCATAGAGATTTGCTAAAAAATAATTTAGTATTGTTATTAAAATTATGAGTTTTAAGGAGTAACTAAGTTAGTATTAGATGATTAGATGATGTCATTTTTAAGGGGTGGTCTACCAGCCTTTTTTCGAATGCTTGATTGTGTTTATGTGGTGCACTGTAACATGTTCTTGCTTCATTTTTAAAAAAAAAATGACATTATTTTTCACATATTTTACCTTTATTTTGCACTGTTTGACTTCCTGCTTCCTCCCTCAGAAATTCGCAATGGCCTCAGATTGGTTAGCTGGCCCAGTGTGTTGTGATTTGCTAACTGCCTAGTGTACGTTGTCCAGAAACGAGAGTTGTCAAAAGGTACCGGGTTCGGTACTTTCGGTACTGAAATTTTAAAAACGTCCATTTCCCGCTCCCATTTGATCACTGTTGAGCCGATTTTTAAACATCGCTGATTGCTCATAGTGTTCATGCGCTCAACAGACATGACTGTGATTGGCTGGCTACAATGATAAGTGCTTCACGCTCCTCACTGAGCGCTCACACATAAGCACAACGGGAGCGTCTGAAAGCCACGTGTGACAGCGGATCCCTAATACATCCGCATAAAGATGGATCCGCTGACAGACAAGGCTTTCAAACGCTGTGTGAGTGCTCGGTGAGGAGCGTGAAGCGCTTATCATTGTAGCCAGCCAATCACAGTCATGTCTGTTGAGCGCGTGAACACTATGACCAATCAGCAATGTTTAAAAAATCGGCTCAGCAGTGCTCAAATGTGAGCGGGAAATGGACGTTTTTTTAAATGTAAGTACCGAAAGTACCGAACCTGGTACCTTTAGACAACCCTACCAGAAACATCTCTTGCTATAATGGGTTTTGTGTTCCTGGGGGCACGGTCAAGGGCTGCCACTGTCACTAGGGCTGGGCAATTAAAAAAAATTAATATCTTGATATTGTCAATTTTTTGCAGTATTCAGTGTATATCTTGATATGCTTGCAGTTGCTTTTAAATAATAAAAAAACATGATTTTCTTTTCCCCCTATTAAGAAAACAACAAAAATCATTTAGATAGAACAGCTGTTGTTACAAAGTGAATTCAAAATGTTTAGGGCAAATTTAAGCGGTTAAAAAGATCTAGTGATTAAATGAACACATCTATATGTAACTGAAGTACAAATGAAACTTAATATAACAGTGAAATTCCTAATAGTAATTCCAAATTGCAATAGCCTATGTTTCTCTATTCAAACAACAGCGGTTGAGTAAATACTTTTATTCATCGATCACAGACGTAAATAATACAGTTGAGATCTCATGACAGAACACAGACTGGTTGAGTTACACTTTCATTTTGGTATCTAGCAACCGTACTCATGAAAGCTCGCGTAGTAGAGGTGTGTAAACTATTGCGATATTATCGCTAATATTCGATATGTCGCCCAGCCCTAAATGTCACTAACCCAGGAAGTAGGTCATTGTAGTCCCTACCAGCCATTTGTTGTAGGCCTTAAAAAGTGAATTCTGTAAAAGATCATTTCTCCCGTTGCATTGAACTTTGGATGTTTTAATTTTGCAGATGTTATTTATGCTCAAACAGCCACATTACACACTAACTAAAGTTAAAAAGGTGAAATCGTAATCTATGACCCGCTTAATGTAAAAATAGAGGACATAAGCATGCACATATCCAACACCATATCTAAAATAAATAAATACATACACATTATCACCTTATGTACAGTTTTGGGAAGGTTATGTTGGAAATGTAACAGGTTACAGATTACAAGTTACCCTATTTAAAATGTAACAAGTAGTGTAACTATTTCAATTACTTTATTAAAGTAACGTAACTGATTACATTGGATTAGTTTTCTGAATTTCTAACAGATGTTGTAATCATTTTGAAAGTTAAAGCAGGCAGTCAACACCAATTACTGTCAGAAAAGACTTTTAAAATCCTTCATCACTTGAATTAAGGTTATAATAATTTAATTTTAAAGCACGGCCACCACAAAATCAGACTTTTTACTTTCCGATCATTCTGAGGTTAAATACAGATTTAAAATCACAACAAGAAAGAGTTTAATAGCTATATTCTTGTTTTTGAAGGAAACACTGGCATCTAACAGTCCCTTGGAAAAAACAGTTTCTCTTAAAAAAATAAAACATACACATAAATCCGAATAGGAAGTAAAACAGTTATTGAATAGTGTTTCAAACTCTTGAAAAATTGGCATCTTATATTTGTGACCCTGGACCACAAATTACTTAAATTAATTAAATTACTCATCACCATTACACGTAACTAGTTACTGTTATAGTACCAATACTGTATATCTTACAGTTTTAATCAAAAATACTATAGAATTTTAATTTCAGTTGGTTATAAGGTCATAACTTAAAAATAACATTGACGATATTTGAAAACTACTTGTGTACTTGCTCCTAACTGTCTTAAAAGGTTGAAGACCAAGTTGACTTTACCGGAGAAAGTTGGTTGTATGTACTTTAATATGTTTGTACTCCGGGAGGGCTTGAGGTTCCTGGAAGCCTGTGCTCTGATGGGCAGCTCCACTTTTGTAGTACGAGGGAGGAGAAACTGCTGGAATTTCTCACAGTTGCCTGTCTGACAGAGTAACAACTCAAGCTGAAAACTCTTCTGGAAAATATTGATGTTGGAGGAAGTCAGTAGGCTGTCACAAGCGTGGAAGACTTTGTGTGCACGGTGATGAATGTGTCCTTGGCAAAACAATCGCATCTCCAGTGCGTTTGGAGTTTTAGTTAAACTCTTGGATATTATCTTTGTGAGCCTGATTTTGGTTCAGTTCACTAGCTGTAGAATCAGTCCGTTTCAACAGTTTATCAGTCCTCCAAATTGGTCGTGACAATTGAGGAGAAGATTAATAATTATATCCCATTACAGTAATAGACGCCCTAAAACTGCCTCTTGGAAAGATGCAGCTCTCAAAGGAGCGTTGATTTGATCATTGGCTTAGGCTTCTGTGAATTATCTCAGAAGTGAATCTGACATTTTGTTTATTCAGTTTCCCCACAAAGTATTGTTCAGTGAAAGACAGTGCAGACAGATTGCATTCGGGCCTGTCAGTCACAGGTGCAGTCTTTTCCGTCTCTGATAGCTAATTAAGTCGTGACACATGTTTGGCAAGATGCCCACGTCCCAATGGATTATGAAATTATTATAGAAGCCATTCAGAATAGAGGAGCAGAAAGATCAATATTGCATGTTTGCATAAGCTCATTACTAAAGACTTCAAACGCAGAAAACCATGTCTGTTGTATTATGTAGTGGTTAACACGTGGTAGACCTCTTACTCGCTTGTTGCTAATTTGCTAGCGCAATAATAAATGTAAACGATATGCTTTTAAACTAAATATACAGTTTATCAGTTTAATTTACTGACACATTCAATGTAAACAAATGAAGCAAATAAAGTTGCCTAGGACTTTGAATGACAAAATATAGCCGTGTGGCTCATATTTACTTGATTTTTGCATTTTAAATGATGTTGCATGTGTTTTACATATCAAGATTTGCATTCAAATATTTTCGATCATTAATCATGGTCGAACTGTGGCATGTTGTGACTTGTATTTGTTTGCACAGGATCACAAAACTTCAAGCACGCTTGGTTTGCATGTTTACAAGGTTTTATTTTCATACGTTATTTATTAAATTAGTGACTGCTAATAACCATCATGGTCAAATGTATAACATTCTACGTGTTTCCATTTTTACTTGTGTGACTTGTGCTCGTTGTACTCTAGGTCGGCTGTGAGTGAAATCAAATAAATAAGATTGACTGGATGAGAGCCAAGACAGATTACTGGCACAGGGATTGCTGTCAAAAACATCTCCGAGGATAATTAGTGCTGTGCTCCGTAACCGCCGTTTTGGCTTCTTAAAGCCACGTTTATATACACGATGCCCAGGCCTGTTAAGTCTAGAGGGTGTGTAATAAATTATTGTGACTTTATTGCTAAGGTAAATATTAGATTCCAGTAATTTACTCAATAATAACACATTATTTGCTAATAATGAATCAGATTATATATTGTCACCGCAATTGGAGTGATACACAGCAGAACGCCCACTAAATGTTTACCTTCTTAAGACCGGCTGTGATGTGGCTTTATAAAAGTGGTTGGTTCGTGTTCAAAACGTCCTACTTGTGCACCAATGCAGTTTAAAGTCATTCTGCCATGAATAGCAGGCGGGTGTTGTGCACTTGTCAATAATTTTATCATATTTCCTGTCTGATGCGATTTCTCAGTTTGCCAAAACTGTCTTTCAGTCCTGTTCGAAGTCTCTACTGTATTCTGTGTGCAGTACAGTATGATATGATCTGACACTGACGCTGCACAAAAAGAGTGCTTTTAGCTATTATCCTCAATCAAAGGTCATTTGGTTGTTGTAGAGACAAATCAGAAGCAATAACAGAATTCAGCTGAAATGTCATTGCAGATGGTAGACGAAATCGATGGATGGAGAGACGGAAAGGGTTGTACTGGCAAGGAAAGTACAGGAGCTTAGTCACAGCTTTGGAACCCAGGATTACTGTTGACGTCTAAGGAAAGCCTCGACCTCACAAGGGATTCCCCAAATCATTGACGTGTTCCACCCTGAAAACATAACTTTTTCCACTGGAAGAGAAAACATGGGATGGTTTAAAGCGTAATATTATACATCTGACTGGATGAGCTTTTTAGTGTGTTGTATAGTTTCTGCTTAGAGTCTGTTTTTAGTAAGATTTCTTAAAGTGCCCCTGAGTCTCTTATGATAGGTTTACATGCATGCAAGGTTAAACAACGCTTTTGGTTTTTCTCAAAATATGCATTTAATATCACCTCATTTTTCAGCGATTCTCAAACGATTCGTTTGAAGCAGTTCAAAGATGAGGTCAAGATGGTCCAGTCTGTTGCGATTGTTTTACCACGTACAGTGTGTGTCACAAACGATACATTGTCATAGTTTTGTATTTTGTACGCTTGATAGAAAATATAAACGTTATTTAGCATACTTCCAGGTTGTGATTCAGTGAGTCAGCTGGTCCAAATATACTGGGTACTGAGCCATCTTTTAAAAGCAAGTGTTTTGTGAATCCTGCGTTGAACTCCACAGCGTAAGAGAAGCGGTCATCAGTAAAATGACATGTTTGAAGGCAGACGTGAGATTCAAATAATGACTCGTTCAGGTTGTTCAGAGTCGATTCTTTCTTTTGGGAGACAATACATTTATTTATCGTGTACTTTTGGCTTTACAACTTTGGGGGCAGGGGTGCCGGTACCCAACGTTACTTTTTTTTTCTGTACTTTACTCTCTGTATAATAACAAAAACATTTATTTCAGTGTCCAAAACTCTCAATTTCAACATTTTGAACAATAGGGCCCTACAATCTGTTTCTTTCTTTCTTTCTTTTTTTTTTTCCGTGGCATTCTCTAGGGTAAATTAGTTTTTTTTTTTTAATGGACTCCGGTGTTTTTACGGAGGAGAAATTGTAGACACGCATCCAAGGAGAGAGACCGAAATGACATGCTGTTGTGTAAATAAGATAAATAACATAAGACCATTTAGTTTAATAAAATAACAAGGCATAGACCTGTTTTATAGGAAAGGTAACCTTGAATGCCATTTGTTGTGATCTGGTGCTATATAGAAAATAAATTTAAATAAAATTAACTTGACCTTCAAGGGGGGCGGGCCACCCCCCTAATATAATAGGATGGGAAACACTGAATATGAAGAGCAATAATCTACAATAATGGTTTTTGTTGTAATATTGCAGGCGTGTGAGCTCCTGTTTTTTACATGTATAATTTAGATACAATTTTAAACGCTCTATTGTTTTTGACTACATTTTAAAATATTGATTAAAGTAATTGAGTAAATTTAAGTACTTGACATTAAAGACATCATAGTATGGTTTTTATTATAATAAGGTCATTATCAAAATTGGCCTCACAAATAAAAAAAAAGTTAATTTCTGACTCTGATCCTTGCTAAATGAAAGTGTTATTTTTTTTTTAAGTAAACTTTTGAACAGTTATGTATACTACTACAATTATAGTACTTTACCCTGTTTCTGCAACCTTTGAAGGGCTTCTGACTGTTACAGTGCTTTGAGATCAGAGTGCCATTATGCCCAAAATAAAACAATGTTGTTGCTAAGTTTGTAACCTCAAAATCCCCATGACAAATTATGACATTATTAGCAGAGCCTTTCCTTCAGATCATTGCACTTCTTGTTTTTGCTGATAGAGGAAACCCCAGATGTTTGTAGGTGGTTTCAGTGATTCCTGAAGACAATAACCAGCTCTGATGTTGGCAGGTAGACTCTATCACGAAGGGGTTGCCAGCCTTTGATGTTATGATGCCAGGGCAGAAAACACTTGCATGCAGACACTAATTGGGCGATTGGCACCAAAGGACTTTGCACAGAGATACTCTGTCTTCCATTAGTCAGAGTGGGTGCGAGTTTGATTATGCTCACCGTAGGCATGACCTAATAGAAAATATTTGCCTGGCTCTATTTGCAATTAGACATACTGGCAAATGTTTCCCAGTGCAGCTGACTGATTGTCAAAGATATGGGAGATGAAGCTGTTCGTTAGTCCACACACCGAAGGTATTTGTTAGAATCCTTGACCTAGGGATCTATTCTATTAACTGCAATACAATTTGTTTAGGGATGATAAATTCTAATTGTCTGGTTTATTTTAATCCTTCAATTGAAGAGAGATATCGGAGCGTAGGCCCTCCACCTTTAAGTGAGATCCGACACTTGAGGGAGTGAAGTGTTTTCGCTGGGAAGCGCATGAATGATTGATAGCAGGAGCAGAGCTGTTTAAAATCGTCCTGCTCCCTGCTTATCAATAATTCAGAACACTTTCTGTATTTTGGTGGCACATTAAATATCAGTCACCGGTTTGAATTCTCAATTTGATTTATATCTGTCAAATACATTAGTGGTTTGTCGTGATTCTCTTTATTTAAATGAGTTAATTTTGCCCACGCTGGGAGTTATCTCGCTTGTCTTAGTTTTCTCGTTACTAGTGTTTCATGTTACAAGAGTAAAGTGTTGATTATTAATTAGGCAGCTCTTAGAAAGAAATGTCTGTTGGGAACGTTGACACAGGATCTCCGGCACTGGTTAAAGTTGACCATTTGATGTCTGCAAGGCAAGTAATATACTCAAAGTTTAAACATTTATACTGTTTCAGTTTTTTTACTTCAAAATGTAATGTTTAATTCACTGTGTTACTTGGCATTTTAGAAATATATATATATATATATATATATATTTATATATTTATATATTTATATATATTTATTTTATTTTATTTTATTTTATTTTATTTTATTTATTTTTTTTTTTTTATTGATAGGACAGTAGTGAGACAGGAAATGAAGTGGGAGAGAGAGAGAGGACGGGAATGGGAAAGGTCTGCGAGCCGGGACTCGAACACGGGACGTCCGAAGCACAAAGGCACTGCATGTTGACGCACTTCCCATGAGAAATATATTAAAAGTTTAACAAAAAATTACATTTTAAGGTCCTGTTAAATACGTTTCCCCCCCTCAAATTATTGATTATGCACAGTCCAAGGGTTGTTATTGTGACAGGGTGAAGCTGATGGTCTTGTATCACTCTAAAGGGGTTGGGTTTGCATTTATGATCATGGAACATTGATTTAAGATACAATTAGTTTATTTTGTTAGACCAGAGAGTCCACGGAGAGCAGTACAGCCTCATACCAAATTGTTTGCCAGGGGCAACGGTCAATTATACAGTGTAGTGGTCATTACAGGAAAGTATCTGACAGCAAACGCCATGATTGACTAATCAGAATCAAGTATTTCAGAGAGCATGCAATCATTGCTCCTGACGTGACTAAGCGCTCCTGTCTTACACATGATTTACTGTAGGGCACTATCAGCCTGTGTTCAACATGCCTTCATTTTCCTCAGGCGATACAGTGACGGTTTGACCTTTACCTCGCCAGAGGTTGAGAAGCTGGTTGCGGCGCATGCTGATGTTTCCATTTGTTTGCTCTGGTATCCATGAGGAGCTACCAGGATCTCCTGCAAGACCAAGAGGGCTTTTACATTTTCGAAGATAAATCACGCAGCGCTATCGCGTAAGTGCTTTTTGCACTGCACGGATCCCTGGCGTTAAGAGTCGGAGTCGACTTTGCTCTCATCCATTCGTAGAGACGCGCAGCGTCCGGTCCATTTGCATTAACTGGGAAACACAAAAGGATTTGAAGGAGGAAATTGCCTCTTGTAAACACAATGGCCTTTCCTGTGAGTTCTCATGATAATGTCCTGAGTGGCCTTGGGGCAGAGTCTAGAACATTCCGTTGAAGAGCACACTGAGGTCTGCCTCTGTTTGGCCTTTAGCGTGAAATGGCAGTGAGACTCGCGCCCTGGATATTGAGCCGCAGTGAGCGCAGTGGCTGGCTGATGTATACTAACAAGCTTGAATTTAACGTCAAAGCTGTCTGGATGCACAGTGCCTTGCGTGTCTGTCAGGCAGAGCCGGAGTAACTGTGGCACAGACGTTGATTTCCTGTGCCTTAGGGACCTCCATGTTGGCTTTAAGAGGAGGAATGGTAAGCAGTAGAAGTGTCCTTCCTCCTTCACGTTGTAGCCCTGATTAAACATTACTCTGCATGATTGAACATCCCACTTGAACTGTTTTATGCTGCTGTTAAAGGCGTAGTTCACCCAGTAGGAATATTCTACTTGACAAAATGTGGCTCAAATTATTTTTTTGTCATGCAATATATGTGGAACATACCTTTAGAAACTTAGAAGCTGTAGAGATGTACAACACTTGTACTTTAGGAATAATGTAAAATTTAGAAAGATGGCAGTGTAGAGATGAAGTCATGTAGTGATGACATATATATATATATATATATATATATATATATAATCAATTTATATCAAATTANTATATATATATATTAATATATTAATATATTAATTTAATAGTTAATTTAATAATTAATTTAATAGTATTAGTTAAAAAAAAAAATATATATATATATACATATATCATACACACTTTTATATAATATACAATATGCAACTTAGTTATATAGTTGTATATTATATATAAGTGTGTTTAAAAGTGTGTGTGTGTGTG
>JAHKKF010488971.1:0-12111 GCA_019740295.1 Labeo calbasu | reverse complement strand
TACAGTTACTACTGGCAGCTGATATAAGTAATTGTAATTAATCATAATTAATTGTAATTATTTATATACATTTCCCTTTGAGCTAAAAATTCGCTACATATATATATATATATATATATATATATATAAAATATTATTTTTTTTATTTTTTTTTTCTGCGTGCAAAATAGTAATAAATAAAGTTATCAAAAAAACCCAGACTTTGTCTTTGAAACTTTTCTAGAGAAAAAAAAAAATTGTCTTAGCCGCAGAATAATGATCCATTCCTCAAATTAATCCGAAGAAAAAACCTTGAGTGCGCTGAAATATGTTGCTTTTGCGTTGATATAAATACTGGGAGATGACTTCAAGAAATCAATTAAACTCCATACTGAAAGATCCAAACAATAAAGAAGTCCATAGGCTGAGCTTAAAACCACAGGTTTCCCAACCATGACTTCAAAAAGAGAAACCGTTTTTGAGGTAGCTACGAAGAAACGTGTTCCCTCTACCACAAACTGAACTACTTCTTCAGGTAACTGATCACCCTAAATACAATCTAGGTGTGTCATAGTAGCGCCCTCTAGTGCCTTGTAGTGTGACTAGCGATAACATTTCTGATTCCATTCTTTATGGATATAGAAGAACCGTGACAGACATTTCGCTCTGTTACAGTATATATGGTGGAGAAAGGATAAGAAATGAGGCAGAATGAGATCAGGCAACAAACTCGTAACACCTGCTGTACTTGTATGTCACAGTTTAACATGTCAGAGCATGCCACGGCTCTGGTGTTTGGTAAATATTTAATGCTTGTTAATGTTTTCCCAGTAATATCTTCCTCTTCTTAGTGAACCGGCGGAAAATGTCAAGAGACAGGGTGATGACGATGTAGGGATGATCAACTCTGACAGAGACACCGCAAGAGAAATTTGGAGACCAATTCCATTTCAGCCCCGAAACAAGAGTCTGATGAAGTCGTTCACACACCGTGAGATTCGAGTTCAAGTTAGCAGATCCACACACTCCTTCAGACGCTGATAAGAGAATTGTTCGCTCCAACACTCCCTTAGCAGAACCAGGGAATTACTGCAAATAATCTTGTGTTGTGCTGGATAGGCTGTTGGTCTGGAGTGTTAATCACGGTTTCTCCTGTGCCGCGGAGCATCTTGCTTTAAAAGCTGGGAGAAAGGAAATGAAACGGTAATATATTGATGTATATGGGAGTGAGGGAGAGTTTGGCCAGATTGAGGCCATCTAATAAAACAGGTGGATGTGTCAGCAAACGCCTGCAAATAAACAACTGTTTGCTAATCAGCAGGTGATACAAACTCAGCAGAACTGAAACTGCCGCCTCATGATGGTGCATCGAAGCAGGAAAAGTCAGCGTTTGTCACATATTGAGAATGCAGAGATGAAACCTAAATAGGTGTAAAGTATACTTAAAGGAACACTCGGCTTTTTTTTGAAAATAGGCTCATTTTTCAACTCCCCTAGAGTTAAACAATTGAGTTTCCATTCAGCCGATCTCCGGGTCTGGCGGTAGCAGTTTTAGCATAGTTAGTATAGATCATTGAATCCGATTAGACCGTTAGCATCTCGCTCAAAAATGATCAAAGAGTGTTGATATTTTTCCTATTTAAAACTTGACTCTTCTGTAATTACATCGTGTACAAAGACGGAAGAAAAATTAAAAGCTGTGATTTTCTAGGTCGATATGGCTAGGAACTATACTCTCATTTCGGCATAATAATCAAGGAACTTTGCTGCCGTACCATGGGTACAGGAGGCGCAATGATAATTGCAGACTTTCAAGCAGCACTGTATACTGTATAGATAATTTCATTTTATTTCGAAATGTGAGTAGAAGTACATATTTAGTTTCAATATTACCAGCAAGTTGTTTAAAGAATTGTTGCAATTGCAAATTGTTGCAAGTTGATTTTCAGAATTTTGACTTTTGGAAAATATATATAATATAATTTTTGGAGATCTTATACTTTGGTGTTTTAGTGAATCTGAGAAAATCTTGAGTTCCCTTCTGAAAATTTTTAAGGGAAAAAAAAAAACTCCATTTGTTCTTCATTCCATTAGAGACATGTATTTCCAGCAGGCTTCATCACCATATCATCAGATTTGTTACCAAAAAATGCTCCTTGAAGTACGCTTTGTGCTGGCGATTCCCCTTACGGCCATTTCTTCTGAACACCTCTGACAGTCTCCATTCCTGCAAACATCAACTGTTTCCCCATGATGCTGCTAAAAGACTCCGTCATTAGCATGGCATCTTTACCGAGTGTGTTTGGTGACTCAGATGACTACCTGAGAGACGAGAGGCCAGCTATTACAGAAAATGCCTCTTAAGAGATGACTCTTTCACGAAAAGCCACATGCAAATATACCTGGATGACTCTTGTGAGGAGGAAAAATGGCTACCACTTGGGTTAGGAGACAATTAGCATAAACAAGAATGAGCGAACGTGGCTGAATTAAAATGCAAATTAGCATTGAAGAAAATGAACTGACGAGATGATTGTCCTCCTTACCCTAGGCTTTGCTACACAGGCTAACCGTTAATCATCATCTTAAAGCTGTTTGTACGTTTTTCTATTATTGAATAATTCACATTGATGTCGAGTTAGTATAAATTGAGTCTGAAATGAAAGTTCACAAGGGGCTTTTGTTCATTCGGTTCCGCCAGCTATAAAACTAAATATAATCAGCTTTTTTTTTCAACCGCATCAGAATCGTAGGCACATAAAACGTGTTAAAGTGTTCAGAATCAAACAATTCATTTTTATGAACGCATTAACGCTAACTATATTCTGCGTAATGCAAGGAATAGCTTAACTGCATCTTTCTGATACCTTATAGAAGTATAATTGACATAAAACTTTGCTTCTGATTTGTTTGGTTAGCAACATGTGAGATTAGCAACATGAAAAGAGTGTGTCTGACATGTTTAGATGTTAGAAAGGCAAATGTGCCAATTACATTCCAGGATGTCATGTTGAGTATCCAAACCAGATACTCAGCTGACGTCTGACAAGACTCAGAATCCTCTTGATGTTATGGTAAATTTAGTTTTGAATACATATAATGCACATGTAAACTGATATTTTTTGTAGGACTGTAGCATTAGTATATTGGGAATCTGTAATCAGACTGAATTTAATTTGGTTCAGCAAAGCTGCGTATAAATATAGTCATTAAATCCATAATATTGCATTTAGATGATCTTTTATATTTGGAGTATTTTTCTTACTCTTATTTTTATTAGGGTTATTTATTTCTTTATTTTATTTATTTATTTATTTTTTAATTATTATGTTATTTTGTTTATTTATTTTGAGATATTATTTTAGTTTTAATATTATTGATATTAATATTTTTTTATTATCTATTTTAATTGACATTTTAGGTTATTTAATTACATTATTGTATTTTTTTTATTTATTTATTTATTTATTTTTTATTTTTATTTTTTTTTTTTTTGGTGCAGAACAACTTTACTTTCAAGCGAATAATTCACTTTTCAACTTTAAGATAATTTAAGCATACAAAAAGTAATGAAAATTTGCAGGATCTTTTCCACTGGTATATTGCTAGTATTTTCATCATGTCGTGGTTTTTGGTCTTCTGAAGTTAAACGTTTGAACCTGCATTTTATGAACCTGTCCCTTAATGTTCATGGGTCGGTGATATTTGCTTTGCTAAGTGCACAGGAGACCGGTCCACTGTGAATATGCATACAGTGCAGAAATAAGGTCAGTGTTTTGTCTAGAAACCAGGCTTCTGTCCAGACGATTTTGCCTCTAGCTACCTGAGCAAAGGTCAGATTAGCAAGTTATACAGGCACAAAGGTACCGGAGCACCAGTGGAATACCTGTGTCGTTTTACATTTTTATACATTGTAAGCTGATATTGTAAGTAGGTGTCACTACTCAGCACAGTGAGCTAAACTGAATGTTGCTAATTGATCTTGAGACAATTGTGGAATGTTCTAAGTGGCTAGTAAGGCATTTCTAGGAGGTTAGTTTGTTCAGGGTGGTTACTACAGAGTTCTGAATGGTCGCTAGGGTGTTACTAGGAAGTTGTTAGGATGTTCTGGTGTTGCTAGGGAGTTACTAGGTAGCTGCTAGGATTATCTGGATAGTTACTATGTAACTTTAAGAAAGTTAGTAGTTCTGTGTGGTTAGTAGGGCATTGCTAGGAGGTTGTTTGTTAAGGGTGGTTGCTAAAGTGTTCTGAGAGGTTGCTAGGGTGTTACTAGGCAGTTGTTAGGATGTTCAGAATGTTACTAGGGAGTTATTAGGCAATTGCTAGGATGTTCTGAATGATTGTTATGCAGTTTTCATGCAGTAGTACTGTGTGGTTAGTGAGGCATTGCTAGGAGGTTGTTAGGATGGTCTGAGTGGTTGTTATGGTGTTGCTAGGCAGTCGCTATGGTAATCTGAATGCTGCTTGTTAATCGTGAGACAATTGTAGTACGTTCTGTGTAGTTACTATGACATTGCTAAGAGGTTAGTTTGTTCAGGGTGGTTGCTACAGCGTTCAGAGTGCCCGTTAGGGTGTTACTAGGCAGTTGTTAGGATTTTCTGGATAGTTGCTATGTAATTTAAAGGCTATTAGTAGTTCTGTGTGGTTAGTAGGGCATTGCTAACTTGTTGTTTGTTTAGAATGGTTGCTAAAGTGTTCTGAGAGGTTGCTAGGGTGTTACTAGCCAGGTGTTATGATGTTCAGAATGTTGCTAGGGAGTTACTAGGCAGCTACTAGGATGTTCTGGATAATTGCTGTGTAATTTTAAGGCAGTTAGTAGTTCTGTGAGGTTAGTAGGGCATTGTTAAAAGGTTTTTTGTTGTTTGGGGTGGTTGTTAGGGAGTTGTTAGGATGTTCTGAATGTTGCTAATGAGTTATTATGCAATTGCTAGGATGTTCTGAATGTTTGCTATGCAATTTTCATGCAGTCTGGATCGTAAGGCATTGCTAGGAGGTTGTTAGTTTGTGTAGGGTTGTTTCTACAGTGTTCTGAGAGGTTCCTAAGGAGTTATTAGGCAGCTGCTAGGATGTTCTGGATAGTTGCTATGTAGTTTTAAAACAGTTAGTAATTCTGTGAGGTTAGTAGGGCATTGTTAAAGGTTTTCTGTTGTTTAGGGTGGTTGCTAAAGGGTTCTGAGAGGTTGTTAGGGTGTTGCTAGGCAGTTGTTAGGATGTTCTAAATGTTGCAAGGGAATTATTAGGCAATTGCTGGGATGTTCCAATTGTTTGATATACAATTTTCATGCAGTCTGGTTAGTAAGGCATTGCTATGAGGTTGTTACTTTGTGCAGGGTGGTTGCTATAGTGTTCTGAGAGGTTGCTAGGGTGTTACTAGGCAGTTGTTAGGATGTTCTGAATGTTGCTAGGGAGTTATTAGGCATTTGTTAGGATGTTCTGAATGGTTCATATGAAATTTTAATGCAGTCTGGTTGGTAAAGCATTGCTAGGAGGTTATTAGTTTGTTCAGGATGGTTGCTACAGTTTTCTGAGAGGTTGCTAGGGTGTTGCTAGGCAGTCATGTGGATGTTCTGAATGGTTTTTACATTATTTTGGGGCAGGTCATGGTTCTGTGTGGTTCCTAGGAGGTTAGTAGGATGCTGTTGCTAGGTAGTTGCTCAAGGCAAAACTTTGAGCTGCAAATTTGCCTGAAAGTTTTTAAAAGTTACCACAAGCAAAAAAGGTCTTAATTTCAGGCTAGACTTATAGCAGACTTTGTCTGTAAGAGTTCTCTGGTGCCATATTACTCCAGTGACAACTGAATGGCAAATCTACAATCGCTTTATACGGTACACCACACGCTTTACGGCAGACATAAATGCGGCGTCTGTTATTCAGATCAAATTTGTATGGGTGAAAAGTAAACACGGTCTTATCAACTCAAATATGACATCCAGCTAAACACCCAGGATCCCATATTTTGATAAACAAACTCAGGGTAGCCATATCACCCACTGTGCAATCCTTAGCATAAGCTCTTCCTGATGTGGCTGACAGTTCAAAGCGCAAGATTCACTTTGGGACGAAGACTGATAGTATTCCTCAGAGGAATGTCAATCTTTCTTTGGGCTGCTGCATGTTTTCTTATGCGGCCCAGCGTATGATAGGGAAGCCATGACACTATCTGGCTCCATATATGATTAAGGGATTGAGACACCTACAGGGAGAAGGTGTCATTCCTCCACTGTGACAAGACAAAGACTGACAGTTGGTTTTATGACAAATACATGGGCTGTTCTCTATCTATTTGCCCTGTCCCATTATTTCTGCCCCGCGCTTTCTCTCTTTTCGGTATCTTATTCTCTGCCCTGCTCTCCCTGCTTGCTGTGCATGCATTCAGTCAGTCACGGCTGAAAATAATCGCTCTGCACTAAATTGATTGACACGGTGTGATGGTGAAGCTCAACGAACCAACTTGAGGTGACACAAGCCACCAGGGAGCAACAAAGAACGAGACTCCAAATCATTGACATTTTGTCTTAGGATGTTTGGTGGAATTTATTAGAAGATGGAGATCTTCAACAATAGCTGCAGCTACTCAACAGGACGTTTTAAGCATATTTATGGCTTGTATTTGTGTACCTCACTAAACTTTTGTAGAAAGTATGAGTGATATTTGCCCATGCAAAATGCATTGGCATGATGTTAGGGTGTTGCTGAGCAGTTGCTAGGATGTTCTGGATGGTTGCTAGGTCATTTTCAGGCAGTCAGTAATTCTGTGTGGTTTCTAGGAGGTAGGATGCTTTAAGTGGTTGCTATGGTGTTGCTAGGCAGCTGCTAAGGTGATCTGGATGGTTACTAGGGTGTTCCTAGGCAACTCTTAGGATGTTCTGGATGGTTGCTAGGGTTTTACTAGGCAGTTACGTGGATGTTCTGAATGATTCCCAAGTCATTTTCTGCCAGTTATTAGGGTTTCTAGGAGGTAGGATGCTTTGAGTGGTTGCTATAGTGTTGCTAGACAGCTCCTAGGGTTATCTGGATGGTTGCTAGGGTGTTACTAGGCATTTGCAGGAATGTTTTTAATTTAATTTGTGGCAGTTAGTAGTTATTTGTTGGTAGGATGCTTTGAGTGATTGCTGTGATGTTGCTAGACACCTGCTAGGGTGATCTAGATGGTTGCTAGGGTGTTACTAGGCAGTTGCATTGCTATGTCATTTTGAGGCAGCAGTTACGTGTGGTTTCTAGCATGTTGGTAGGATGCTTTGAGTGGTTGCTGTGGTGTTGCTAGACACCTGCTAGGAATCTGGATGGTTGCTAGGGTGTTGCTAGGCAGTTATTAGGTTGTTCTTGATGTTTCCTAGTGTGTTACTAGGCAGCAGCAAGGATGTTCTGAATGATTGCTAATTGCTATGCAAGTTTCAGGCAGTTAGTAGTTACATGTTGTTTCTAGCATGTTAGTAGGAAGCTTTAAGTGGTTGTAGTGTTGCTAGGATGTTTAAAATGGTTGGTTCTGCAGAATTTTTGATAGGGTAGGTTTTCCTCCTAGCTTTGTTGCCGGGCTGTCTTGGGTGGTTGCTAGGGTGTTCTGGATGTTGCTAGGGGGTTACTACGCATTTGTTATCGTTTGTTCTATGTTACGTAATTTTGAGAGAGTTTTTGTGGTTGCTAGGTAGTTGCTGGATGATCTTGAGATACTATAATGTTCTGTTAGGTTAATAATGTATCAGAAGGAACCTGTTAGTTTGTTCCGGGTGGATTTAACACAAGATTTAACACTTAGTGTTAAGGTTTGTTTAAATGACTACTAATATTACCATTAAGAATAGTGACAGTTTCCTAGCAAACACCATTAACAGTCTGATATTTGCAGAAATATCTAATGCATTTCAAAGCTGTTACCATTGAATATCCTTTCACACAGAAGCACTGCAGGTGGTAATTCTTCAAATAATCACTGTTGATCTATGTGTAATGGCTAGATTGTGCTAAGTGGATCCCTGCCCAGATCCCTCTGTGAGTTGATGGACTTCTGCAGATCTGCACGGTAGGGTTATATTAAGGCTTTTGCAGGGAAGCCAAAATCGTTAGAGAGATTGGCAGATGGTGAAGACAGCCTTTCCAAACATACCCTTAAACCTTTCTCAAGCCCTTCAGCAAACCAAATCAAGACTCTGATCGATTTACTCTGGTCAATTACAAGCAATTAGCAAGACTGCGCCGCTGTCTTTCATATCCACTTAGGTGGTGAAGTAGAAACAGAAGGTAATCCTGGTTTACTAATGCTGAACCTACAAATCAAATGTTCAAAGCAGCAAACCTGTCAATCGCGTTGGCCGAAAAGCTCATCGGTATACATTGGAAGGCTTTCAAGTATATGCCAGACATCTGAGGAGGAAAAGGCGCCGCTTGAATCCCCCATTTGCTGCGGTGCACTGATTTGACGGTTATCCTTTCTTCTGTTTAATGATCTTGACACTGAGCCGCAGCATCGCGACCCGCGCCTGGGGCAGAGCGGTGCATTTCCTGACACAAACCGGATACACTCGGAGCAAATGCAATCGTGCAATTGTTCAATCCTAATCGATCGCTGGCTGCACACCTGACATATCTCTGTTGTCTGTGGGGAAATGCGTGCCACCTTCCTCTGAAGGAGGGCGATGAACAGAGAGAAAGCATTAGAGAACAAAATAAAACCTGCCAGTCACATCGTGGCTTTCAAGCGCAATGCAAAGCGTGGTGGTGAATACAGTTGCCGTCTAATGACAGACTGCTTCCTTCACAACCAATGATTTCTAGCAGTTTGCTGCGACCTTTGCTGCTTATCCAGTGCTAGTTTGCATGCATGGTTAAAAATCTAAGTGCAGTTAACAATGCAAGTGGCTGTGCGTCCAGTTAAACTCAATATTCAATCAATGTCTAGTAGTTTCACACATTGTTTGGCTTTTGAAATGTATTTATATGACCATCAGTGGCAAGATTTCGTTTCAAGGACATTTTATTTACTTTTATATGAAAGATAGTGTAATGTAAAACTATTTTTAAAATAGTACCAAAGTAAAATCTACTTTTTTGTCCTTTTTCCATGTACCAGCTCTTTGTCTGCCCTCACAGGATCTTTCAGTGATGTATACCTCTTATGGCACTACATCTCGACCTCAAAGTAAGGAAACATCTTGACAGTAAATAAGAGTTCCACATCAGCAATCAGAGATTTACAGGGTGGGTCAGGCCACCTCAAGTTGTACATTTGCTACCAGGAGACAGCTCACTGCAATGTACCACCACTGCCATTGTGCCCTTCAGCACCACACATAGAGCACTTCCCAGTTTCTTATTCTGTAATACTTCACCAGTCACAGTTCTCCTACATTGCATTGTAATACATGTTTGAACTTAGAATATATTATTTTGTACAGCAATCAATTAGGCAGTCACTCTGTGGGGATTTGTGTTTACTCTTTCTGCAGGTTACATCATTATGGCAGAAGGTGAGTCATTAAACCGATTCGCTTAAAACACTGACTCAATCAGGGATGAATCATGTGATTGTCTTTGAATCATTCATTGAACCGATTTGTTCAAAAATACTGATTCAATCAGGAATGAATCAAGCGATTGTCTCTGAATCATTCATTGAACCGTTTTGTTCAAAAACACGGATTCATTCAGGAACCGACCTGAGTCATTGAATCATTAATTCAATCGATTTATTCTCAAATGTTAAATCACTTAGGATCCAAACAAGTGCCTTTATGTGTGAGTCATTGAATCATTCATTTAATATATTCAAATAATTGAATCACATAATTATTTGTTCAGTCGATTCATTCAAAAATGCAGAATCATTTAGGAACAGAAATACCACTGCTGTTTTGTAGCAATGCTCTGCTTCATCTTTGAAATTGTTCTTGTTGACGGAACAAAAACAGACAGATTAACTGGAAATGTGTGACTAAAATATAAGTTACTAGATATTACCTTCATGTTTATTGCTCCATTGTGCTTTTTTGTTGCTCTATTTACCTTTCATAAATAGCCCACTTTGCTAACATTTTCTAATTAGTAACTGGGACTTTAACTGGCATTTTATTTTTTTTGTAATTTCTTCAATTTTGAAGTGCAAATGCAAGTAGAAGTTAGATTTAGACATTTAGTTTAATAAAACACATCTGTCAGTTGACATTGAACATGTTTTATTAATATGTCTATTTCTATTGCAGTATAAGGATGAAAGTCTAACTCTTGTTGTTTTTAAAAGCAGTAAAGCAGAACATTTACCATCAGAACTTTGGCTAGGAAGCCAGTTAAAAATGTAGGTTTGATTTTTATATGAAAAAGGCATTAAAGTTTCTAGGTCAGTAAAAAAAATATTTATGGCTGCTGTAATTTTTTTTCGAGATAAGGCTAGAAGTTCATTTTGGACCTCAAGCGTAAGCATCTCTTCATGTGAAACGGCCACTGCGAGACATTAACACAGTTTGTTTATAACAAACAGTTAATGGAGACAGCACGTTACGGTGCCTGGAAAGAACTTGGCACTGACAAAGGCCAAAGCCGTTTGCATCAGCAAGTAATCGGCGCTCACTCTTATAAGCAGGCTGGAGCAACAGTAATTGTTAGCTTAGTGGACAGCTTTTCCTCTCTCACTTCTCTCAGTGGAGTCTGCCCAGACAAGATAAGTGGGAGTCTCGTAATTGTAAAAAGTCCTCATCTCTCCAAGTCTTTAATAATGGGCTTGTGAAAGCCTTTGCTCATTAAGCAACCCTTGTTTCTCTCTCTCACTCTCTCTCTTTCTCTTTATAGCAATGGGGGATGCTTGTATTAAAAGTATCGTCGGAGCCAAATGCCGTTCCATAGACAAGAAAAATAAAAAAGCAGCTTTATCTTTTGTCTTCAAAAAAGGATGAATTTAGAAGAATGGCATATGCAAATTTATTGATTAGAGTCGCTTCTTAATTCCATAATTATTCTGACTAATCATAACAATCCAAAAATAACCATTTAATTATTTATGATTGAAATGTAAAGCCTGAAAATAAAAAGTAAGGTTTTCTCTACTAAATTGTAGGTTGCAGCGCCATTTCTCTTGTCAAACCGGAGAAGCGCAATCTGTCAAGCATGTAAAAAATTAAAGATTTTGAATGATAATAAGGTGTAATCTCTCATCATTCAGGTAATCAGTCTTCTGGGTTAAAAACAAATGCATTTTAGCTCTGTATTGGGATGAGAAAACGCTTTTACCAAAAAATATCAATTTTGTCATGTCGTTCTTAACCTCATTTTTTGTTTTTATGAAGCATGTTCACGCTGCTTCATAAAATGAATGCGTATTGCACTTATGAACTAAATGCTCCATAAAGGTACAGGAACAATTTTTACTCAGAAATGAACAAAGTAACAAAGACAGCAAGTAAAACACTGAATTAAAGGTACAATTTTGAAGTAGAAAAACTAAAATGGTATTTTCTTGTGAAATGTACTCTAAAAATCAGTTAATTTTACAATGTAGTCAATATGATTTGTTCTGAAGTCATATGTGAGTCATTAGTCATGTTTGTGACAGTTTTTCTGAAATGCTAAAACACATTTTTTTTTAAAACCATCACTCATTTTTTCAAAATCTTATACACAAATCGAAATGTTCAAACTATTCACAGAACCCCTGACTCTTCTGGCATAATCAAATAATCGCTTTAAAACCATTTCACCTGTACTCAAAATCAAAAAAAGCTTTTAAATCATACACATATTGGTCAATACTATACGCATTCATTAGACACTACATCAGAAAATAGAGAACACAGTGCCCAGTGCATGTCATTACAATAAATAAATAAATAAATGAATAAATGTTTACTGTATATAGTAATTATTTTGCAATAAAAAAGATACACAAACATACACACACTCAAAAGAAATCACACCTAAGTACACCATCTATCTATATATATATATATATATATATATATATATATATATATTATATATATATATATATGTATGTCTATTCTATCTATGTCTATATCTATCTATCTGTCTACATGTCTGTATCTATCTATCTATATGTGTCTATACGTATCCATCTATCTATCTATCTATCTATCTATCTATCTATATGTCTATATCTATCATCTGCATATGTATATATATATAGAT
>JAHKKF010488965.1:0-17563 GCA_019740295.1 Labeo calbasu | reverse complement strand
TCAATGCACATAAAACCATTCATAACAATTCAGCAACTGTCTAGCAACTCCCTTGCAACCACCCATAATACCCTAGCAAAGTGACAATGAGTTTTTAAGGGCAAGTGCCACTGAAATGTTTCGAGAATTGCGTTTGGTGCTGCAAGCAGAGAAATGACACACAGCAGCTTTAATAAAAATATACGCGTTTTCTTTCTCGCTCTATTTTCTAAGTGCTGACACGTTAAATGCAGATTGAAGAAGTCAACCGCTGTCTCAATAGTACGGGTCTAAGTGATTACTTGTGGAATTGCAGCAGGAGGAAATTGTTTAATGCGTGTGCAACGGTGTAGATTGATAATGAAGCTGTGTGGGTTCGTGCCCTTAAACACAAAGCAAATGTAATACAGTAGACAGAACGTGCTCTATGAAGCTCTTCTGAATGTGATATTAGGATGGCAGGGACTTCAGAAACATACTAAAAAGAAAAGCCTACTGCGTGTGGCGTACCCTAGCGAGTGTGTTTGTGCGGTTGGGTCCCTTGTTAAGTGTATTTCCAGGGGTAAATTGAGTGTATGACACTGTATAATTCAGTCGCTGAGCGGTGGGCCGCCTGCTTGGTCACACCAATTCACTGAAACAGTGACTGCACAAAATCCATTGCACTAAATTTTCCGTTTATACAGCAACACATCCCATTAGACCGCATCGCTTAGCAACAGTGACAAAACGTACTTATAGTAACATTAACATCACAGCATCCATAAATTACATAATATACAATAGCGAAATAACACACTGTAATTGTACAATAAAAATGTGCAATACAATCCACAAAATTATTATTTTGACTTAATAAAAAAATAAATAAAACGGAAAACTCTGGTACAGGAAGTGTTTTATATTAAATCGGTTTGTGTTTTTTTGTACGTTTGCTATTGTTTTAAATCATATTTATGTTATTGAATATAAACTTTTCTAAACAGACTAAACAGTATTTTAGAAAGGGATGAATTCAGGGTTTTCTTCCATTTTATTTCAGTTATTTATATGGAAAAAATTGTAAATGAATGCTCTACAGTATTATTTAAAAAAAATCATTTTAATTAATCTAAATTGAAATTATTTACATGATTTAAATCTGCACCATTTTCTATCTTTATTTGAACTTAGTGACTAACAGGGATGCACAAATAAAATAAAATAAAATAAAATAAAATAAAATAAAATAAAATAAAATGTGTTCTTAAAAGGTAAAATATTGAATGGATAACACAAAGTTATTGCTAATTAGTACACTAATAATAATGAAAAAAAAATTACTAATAATAATAATAATAATAATAACAGAAGGCCCTAATATATTCTACTGACTAACCTTTCCATATTCACTGCTGAAGTACAATATCAAACCACATAATAAGATCATGATATCCATCAAAATATACCAAATGAGGTCACATCGTTAAAAAACATCAAATGTCATTTGAGAATATTTATGGAGGAAAACATAAAGCAAACCTGTTGTAGTAAAATCAAATAAATGGCAATACAATACATTTTATTCAAGTACATTTGTAGAGTCATAAACACCTCAGTAAACAATCTTTCATTATTGACCTGCTGTGCATTTTCCCCATCAATAGCGTGAAGGACTCTAGATGTTTGGTGAGATTTCAGGGGTCAAAGGTCACCGTTAACAGCCACTTACATGAGCGACAGTGGGATGCCATCTGCAAACCATCTCTCAAACATAAAAAAACTGTGTTGCATCCGCAGCTATCACTTCACACGCCATTAAACTGCCCGCGGTTTGCTGGAGCTGATATCGATTCTGCAAAGGCTACTTGGGCAAAGCAGGAGACTGATGCGCTGTATCGCTCTAAATCATGGGGTGATCCGGACGCTTATGAAAACCGCATCATTTCCCGGTAATATTACAGCTGTGCTGCCTCACGTTCTGGGTGATGTGTGTGGGAGAGAGCGGAGCGGTGTGTGTCCGAAACCGTCCAACAGGAAAAACAATCAAGCTAGTGGTAAAACAAAAGAGATTATGCTGCTGCTGCTTGCTGGCTATATTCGAAACATGAAAAAGCTGTTTTTATAAGCAGTATACAGATGTACGAAGACCTAAAGGCACAAACAAATTTGACGTTTGCTGCCAGTCTGGTTTTGAATGATATAAACTACCCTCCAAAAGTTTGGAAACGCCCTAGAAAAGTGGGGTTTTGGACAATATTGGCATGAATCCTTTTTAATTAGTGATAATTTTGCACTTATAAAGGACAACACAAACATATTTTATTACATAAACAGTTTATACATAGAAAAAAACTTACATTTTTGATCCATCAAAATATCCACCATTAGCAGCTATTACAGCTCTGCATAATCTGAGCCTAAATTCATTGCATTCTAAACTTCATTGGCAATCAATTTTTGAAGCTATTTAGGTGTGCTGACCCAAAAATCTTTTAAAAACCTGGGCCAAGTTTAAACCAGTAACCAGGTATCACAGCTGGCAAAAGGGCATGTCTGACTTTGACATGTAGATATTGCCATTATTATGTAATCAAAATGAAAATGATTATTGCTGGTCTTCAATGATAATGTCAAGTTACTTTAATGTATTTGCACCAAAAAATGATACGGATTTATGCTGATATCGTTGTACGGAGTATAGTTTTTTTTCATATCATTCATTACATTCTATCTGTATACATTAAAAGTATATGCATTATAGAATATGTATTATAGTATGTATATGTATTATAGTTACATGAAACATATGAATTAATATATTAATATATATTGTAAAAATATATATCATTAACATAAGCGTTTCATTTTTCTAGGTTATTGTTCCACTTCTATTGAGAAATAATAATAAATATTATTGCAATAAATTTAAAAGGAACACTCCACTTTTTTTGAGAAAAGGCTCATTTTCCAACTCCCCTAGAGTTAAACAGTTGAGTTTTACCATTTTCGAATCCATTCAGCCGATCTCCGGGTCTGGCGGTAGCACTTTTAGTATAGTTCCTAGCCATATTGGCCTAGAAAATCGCAACATTTCATTTTCTGTCAGTCTTAGTACACGATGTAACTACAGAAGAGTCAACTTTTAAATAGGAAAAATATCGAAACTCTATGTTAACAGTCTAATCTGATTCAATGATCTATGCTAAGCTATGCTAAAAGCCTGGAGATCGGCTGAATGGATTTGGAAACGGTAAAACTCAACTGTTTAACTCTAGGGGAGTTGGAAAATGAGCCTATTTTCAGAAAAAGTGGAGTGTTCCTTTAAATGAAGTCATATATACACATAACATTACATACATTATGTATTACATAAAATACTTTGTGTACTTCGTACTATTTTATTTCTATAAAAAAAAACAAGTTAACCAATTTATATAACATGCCAATTAATTTATACTTAGTAATATTCACATTTCTATTTATTATGTTTATTGTATTGTTTGATTATTTGTTTTCAGAGAGTATTTATTGGATTTTCGGAGTATTTATTATGTCTGTATTGTTTGACTGTTTGTTTTCAGAGTATTTATTATATTTTGGAGTATTTATTACGCTCCAAATATTGTTTGATTTGTTTGTTTTCAGAGCATTTGTTGGATTTGAGTTTTTATGACGTTTATATTATTGATAGATTTTTATCCCCCAGAGTATTTAGTGGATTTTGGAGTATTTATTATGCTTATAGTATTGTTTGCTTGGTTGTTTTGTTTTGGTAGCGTATTTAGTGAGTTTTGGAGTATTTATGTTTATAGTTTTCTGTGTTTTCTCCCCCCAGAGTATTTATTTGGATGTTTTTTATGTTTATGGTATTGTTTGTTTTTTTCACTAGAGAATTTAGTGGGTTTTGGAGTATTTACTATGTTGATAGTATTGCTTAAATGTTTTTTTTCCTCAGAGCATTTTGTGGATTTGGGAGTATTTATGTTTATAGTGTTGTGTTGTGTTTTTTTCCTCCCAGAGTATTTATTGGATTTTTGGAGTAGCCTATTAATTATGTTTATAGTATTGTTTGATTATATGTATACATATATTATTTTTATTTCTACTTTTTTTCTTATGATTCCATTTCCATTGAGAAAAAGAAAAAAAATATGTCACCTCTGAATATTTGCTTGATTATGTCTAAAGGTCACTTCAATATATTCTAGAACAGTAGATCTCAACTGAATTTGGTTTAAGACCTATATTTTACTTGCTTGTGCAAAACTAAACACAAATAACCTTACAACAAATATAACCTTAAAAACAAGACATTACAGTGCAGTAATGTTACCATGAACAGAAATGTTATTAAAATGCTTAAGTAACATGCAAAATAAGAATAACTGACAATTGTAAAAAGCCTATTTAAAGCTGTGCACAAGATGCATTTTATCATTTCCATTTAATATTGTTGACCTGCAATCCATGGGTCGCAACCCAGCAGTTGAGAACCACTGTATTCCATCACCAGACATGACATGATGGTGCTTTAAAAGCCCATCTGAAACCAGTCTGATAAGTCAGCGATGCAGCTGCCTTGGGTTTGGGCAGCGGCTGCATCTGTGACACACCAGAAAGCTGTGTGTGTGCGCAGGTGTACGAGTGGACAAATGAGACACGCTCTATCATCGAGTTTCAAGAGCACTTTTACACACAGACATCTCTCCGGAGCATATGCCCGGATCCTGTTGCGGCAGATGGATTTACGTGTTTGTTAGCTGACTAATGTCGTGGCGGGGACTGTATTGTTTGCTGCTGAGGGTCTAATGACAGGTAATTTGTCACACGCTGACTGAAACTGTCAACCGCGGTCAGGTAGAACGCTGTCATGGCGACAACGTTCTTTTTCACCATGGTTACCACTCCCCTGAGCACATAACACGGGGGTCTGGCAACAGAATGTGTGCTAAAAGGGTTCTCAGATGCTTCAGAAACTTAGTCAAAAGTCACTTTTGCTATCTATCACTAGCACTGATGACTGAAGGTGCAGAAAGCAAAACAAGCCAAGTGAAGCCATGTAAAGCAAAGCAATAAAATAAAAGACAACAATTTCACATTTAGTCATATTAAAATTAGGAATAAACCATTCAACACCTTCAATTGTTGCTCAGAATCAGAAAATAATCACATTTAATAATATTACAGATACTCAAAAACAACCAAACAACCATGAACATAATAAATACTCCAAAATCCAATGAATACTCTGAAAACAAATCAAACAATACATATAAACATAATATTAAAATAATAAAACGTCTAAATCCAATGAATACTATGAAAAATACTCTAAAAGCAATTACATTAATCAATACTATAAATATAATTCTCCACAATAAAAAAAATACTGTGAAAACTAGCAATCAAACAATACCATAAATAATAAATACTCTATCACCCAATAATACTTTGAAAAATGTTGTGACGTATTGTCAAGTATGGTGACCCATACTCGAAATTGGTTGGAAAAACAATCAAACAATATTAAAAACATTGTAAATACTCCTAAATCAAATAAATACTCTGGAAACAATCAAACTACTACAAACATAATAAATACTCCAAGATCCAATAAATACTCTAAAAAACAATCTAACTATACAACAAACATAATAAATACTCCAAATCCAATAAACAATATGAAAACATTAAATCAAACAATACTACAAACATAATACTCCAAATTCCAGTGAATACTCTAAAAACAATAAATTAATCAGGAAATTAAACATAAATCCTCTAACATAAATATTCTATCATTCAATAAATACTTTGAATTTGAAAACAATCAAACAATAGTATAAACATACTAAATACTCCAAAATGCAATAAATACTCTAAAAACATTAAATCAAACAATATTACAAACATAAATGCTCCACAATCAAAAAAATACTGTAAAAACTAACATTCAAACAATAATATAATTAATAAATACTCTATCATCCAATAAATACTTTGAATTTAAAACCAATCAAACAATATTATAAACATAAAAAATACTCCAAAATCCAATAAATACTCTGATAACAATTTAACTATACTACAAACGTAATAAATACTCCAAAATCCAATAAATACTATGAAAACATTAAATCAAACAATATTACTAACATAATACTCCAAATTTAAGTGAATACTCTAAAAACAATAAATTAATCAATACTGTAAACATAAATGCTCCACAATCAAAACAAATACTATGAAAACTAACATTCAAACAATACTATAATTAATAAATACTCTTTCATCAAATAAATACTTTGAATTTGAAAACAATCAAACAATATTATAAACATAATAAATACTCCAAGATCCAATAAATACTCTGAAAACAATCTGTACTACAAACATAATAAAAATTCCAAAATTAAAAAAAAAGAAGAAATCAGAAAAAAATTATTTTCATAAATCACATTTAAAATATTACAATAGTTCTTAAATAACTGTAACCATAAAAAATACTCCAAATCTAATTCAATTAAAACTGTGAAAACAAACAAACAAACAAACAAACATTCAAACAATACTGTAAACATCCAGTATTCAGCTGTTCCTACACAGGGGTCACGGTCAGTGTGAGCAGATAAAGGACACTATGAATGTTTCCACAGGAACATTTCAATCATCATGAACTCTGACTGTGTTTTCCCAAGCATGTTAATCTCTACTCTGATTCGTGAGACGTTTGGTATCAAACTGAGACAGTAATTAAAAGGGAATGAGTTTAATTGTGTGGAAATGGAGTCACACCTAGTCGGTTCTGAAATATATCACTGCCAGAGATGATGCAGGTCTATCTGTAATTCAGAACGACAGGTGTGTGTGAGAGAATGGAGAGTGAGACCTGACCCAGCCTGACCTTCATCTCTGTCTCGATACAGTATGTACTGTATGCACATTTCAATACTTTCATTCAGCAAGAATGCATTAAATTGATCAAAAGTGACAGTAAAGACATTTATAATGTATCAAAAGATTTCAAATAAATGCTGTTCTTTTGAACTCTATATTCATCAGGAGTAATGATGATAAAAATTCAGCTTTGCATCACAGGAATAAATTACATTTCACAATATATTCACATTGAAAAAACGGTTGTAAAAAAATTGTAATAATATTTCACAATATTACTGTTTTTACTGTATTTTTGATCAAATAAATGCAGCCTTGTTGAGCAGAAGAGACTTCTTTTAAAAACATAAAAATCTTACCAACCACAAATTTATAACAGTAATGCTTTAGAAGCCAAACATCATAATGCCAGAACAGTCAAAATATTCTGTGCTCCACTGTAAGAAAATCTCTATTATGAAAAGGGAGCTTGTTTGTTGATACAGCAGCACAAATAATTCTTTAAATGAAACTTACGAATGCTCTATATCAAAAACACAACAAAGGCTCACAACAGATGTACTAAGAGTTGAAAGCATCAATCTGGATCAGAACAATTCAACAGAAAACAAAATAAGTGTCTAATTTCAATTGAGGTTCTCCAGCGGGATTGTTTATAATGGAATTTTAAAAGGCAAAATGAAAAGAGGCCGATGAATGACAAGGATAATCTCTATTGTCGATGCTTGTTGGCTGTATGGTTGGTTTCTCTTGTGCAAAGACACGACATGACCATCTGTCTCCTTACAGTGAACTCTGTACTGTAGATAATGAGAGTTAGCCATGCAGTCAGAGATTATCAATCTGTGTTACATTAAGTCATTCCACATTCATCTGAAGCTCTGCTGGGACGTGCTGTAGGGGCGAGAAGGCTTTAGTCAAAAAAAAAACAACCACTCAGAACCAATGAGGAAGAAATGCCCCAAAAAACAAGCAAAAGTATGATTACCATATTTATACCTTGACATTGACGTAGTACTGAAGGTTACTCAAAGAACACCGTAGTTTTATAATGGTATCATTATCAGTGTTACTGTTAACTAAAACTTTTTTTTCTGAAATAAAAATAAAATATCAATACTAGATGAAAAACATTAACTTTTTATTTCAGCTTGTATTTCCATTTTATTATTTCATTATTAATTAGTTTTTTTAAGATTAAGTACTATAATTACTTAAATAAAGCAAAAAAATATTTAAACACAAATACTTCTATTTAAAAAAAATAAAAAATGACAATGAATAAATGAATGAATCAATGAATTTTTAATACAACCATGAAACTATATACCATGTAATACCATGGTAATTTCTTATTTACTGCACTTCGAAAAAAGTACCTAAAAGGTACCAAGGTAATAGAGGTATGTACCATGGTTTTCTTAGAGTACCATATAAAAACCATACTACATATATTTTAATACCATGGTATACTTTAAAGTAGCATAGTAGCATCTGAAACCATATATCATTTAAAATAAAGCTAAATAGAAATATTTCTTTAAAGAAAAAAAGAAATATGAAAATAAAACAAGAGCGCAGAACAATATTACTAAAATTAAACAGATTTAAAATCATACTCAAAAAACACTGCATGGTACATGTCCAAAACCATAGTTTTATAATGTATTTTAAGCAATACCATGGTATTACCATGTATTGTCTGAAACATGGTAACATGGTAAACATGGTACTTTTATTTACTGAACTTAGAAAGAAGTACCAAAAGGTACCAAGGTACTAGAGGCATGTGCCATAGTACCGTGGTTTTTTTGGAAGTACCTAGGAGGAATTTCAAGCTACAAGTATTCCTGTACCGTGGTACTTTTTAAAAGTTCCATAGTGTTGTCATCAGATGCCATCACTATATCTCGGACGGGTACTTTGGTGATGTATTAACATGGTGCATATTAGTATGACTCATGTTAAAGATGTAAAGCATAAACAGAAGATGCGCTGTCTGCTGTGTGAGAATGTATGTGCTGTTGTTGCTCTGCACTCAGATGGACAGACCAGTGTCATTAGTCACAGCCCTCTCCCTCTCATTAGCTCGGCCGGTCGCTATGGCAGCCACACAAAGGCCGTCCCCTCCCTGCCTGCACATGGAGGGTGACAGGCCAATTAGAACAGGGCACATTGACACACTGTGATTACCTCTCCACAAGCCGAGGAGAAACAGACTACGAAAAACAGGGGTGGCAGAAGGTAGAGGAAGAGGTGGAGGCCGTGAAAGACCAGACACATCTCATGTCATCGAGCTTTCGTGTTTGAACACGTAAGCTCTGCTCCGAACCCTGGTGAGCTGCCTAGACAGTATTTGAAGGCACCACAGGTGTGCTAATCTTGTAATGTACAGCAAAAATTCTGCACAGTGCAGCAGCAGCCAATCAGAACACACATGATGTTTAAAATTTAGCAATAGGGAGTGGCATTTTGGACCAGTGGGCGGAGCTTCCCAGCATGACACTGCAGAAATAGCAATCCAGTGACCAATTAAAAACTTTGATTTACATGGAAGAGAGAATAGTATAGATTTAGAGTATTTACCTTTTTCTTTAAGACGGAAGTAAGCCTATGGGTGAGACTATAGGAAATAAGGAGAAGAATAACAAAATGCTATGGTAAAACTGTTTGCATTACAAACCAGTGTGTGCATAATTAAGATAATACATTACAATAATATGATAAAACACACCACTTTGCAATATCAAGCAGCAAAACGAGCTGTTTTGTACAGCTAAAAACAGCTGGACGCAGATTAGAACAGAAGCCAGATCCATAAAGGTGGATAGAGATGAAGTATTTTTATAAGCCAAAACCTGGAAATGCATTTTAGAAGTTCTGGTTCACTCATCCTGAAATCAATAGGTTGGGTTAAATTATTATTAAATTGGTTAAATGCCTGAAATAAGGCATTTTTACAATTTATTCTAGAAAAAAATCAAATAAATCAGTAATATCCCTTGTGCGTTTTCTAAAGCTTTTCAAATACATTTATTTCATGCTAAGTATACTACAAAAACATTTGCATATGTACTTAATAAAAATACCCTGCAATTGTACTTTTAGTATATTAAACTGGTATATATAAAGTCTGCTAAATAGGAACAATTCATTTTGCACTTAATGCACTTTAATTGTGCGGAAGTAGTGCTGAAGTCCAACTAAAGATATCATTTAAATATATTTGATTGTGCTAAAGTGGAGCTATATAATTTAAGTACACTTTAAATATTTTGATATTATTTAAAGATCATACAATCCTCATCAATAGTGACATCAAAACATTTTTCAGGCTTAATATTAAGAAATGTACATTGTGCACAAGTAGAGCTCCAAAAAAGTTTAATTCCTAACTGAAAGACATGACTGTATTTAGGATCAAAATTCATTGTACAAGTTGTGTTCTTTCATAATAACTTAAACTTTTGTTGGTCACTAAGCTTCTTTTCTGCGATAATTCAAAAGCCAATGGAAAATGTTAACATTGGCATACAAAAATATCACTATTGGAGAGAATTCAATGAAACTAGCTCAGAAATGTCCAAGATACATTATAGAATATAATTCATTCAGTACCTAGAAGTATTGATAAAATTTGCTCACCCTTTAATTAAAAATTAACTTTTTACTCTTAATAATTGTGCATGCTGAGTATTTTCGTTCACCCAGACTATATAATTAATGCAAATTAACAATGCTAATTATTCTAATGCGTCCCGGACAAAGGCAAAGCACTACCTACTCAACTATAATTAAACCGTTGTGGTATAAAAAGGTTTTTAAACTTGTGGGTGCATGCGGCTTTCAAAAATAGTAATTAAAAAACAAAAAGCGTCTGATTGCAAACTTTGGAAAAGTTCACTCAAATGCATGCATACTTTATGCTAATTCGTCAGTCCAAATGTATGTGCATTAATGGGGCAATTAAAAGTCAAGGATATTTGACTTCTTGAACTTTACCAACATGCAGTGATCTTAATTTTTCAGTTTTCAGTCACAAGATTGGCATGGCGACCAAGCGGTCAAAACATCCATAGAACTGCAGCACAGGCCTGTTAATTGATCAATTTCAAGCCACACAATTTTAGATCACTTTTCAAAACATGAAAAACACATGCGGACAACGTTTTTGGGCACTTATGTCCACCTGCTGCACTTTTGATAATTGATGGACTGAAGTGGTGTGGATTCCTTCTGGATTAGTGTGATGTTTTTAATCAGCTGTTTGGACTCTCATTCTGACGGCACCCATTCACTGCAGAGGATACATTGATGAGTGATGCTAAATTTCTCCAAATCTGCTCTAATGAAGAATCAAACTCGTCTACATCTTGGATGGCCTAAGGGTGAACTAATATATGCAATATGCATTTTCTAAAGTTGGCTACTGTTAGCAACATTACCTAAAAGTCAAAGCATCCATCAGAATTTAAGTAGCACAGATGCACATTATTAGTAAACTACCTTAATGTTTGATATAAAGTGTATTTTTGAGTCTATAATTTTGCATTACATAATTTTGTGCTTCTCGGTTCTTCTAAACAGGCAGATGGGAGTGCATGAGTCTGTAATAGTCTCAGTGTCTTGCTTTCATGTGCTAATATGCAGACTGCCTGTCTGCACACTAAATGACTAAAGAGGGTGAGAAATGAGATATGGAGAGTTATTGGAGTTCAAAGTGATGAGCAGACGCTTGCATTATGATAGCATTAGTTGTCAGGTATAATCTACCTTACTCACCGCTGCTGTCCTTGTGTATCTAGCTCATCAAGCACAGTGCAAATGGATGTAATGTTTTGATCTCACAAGTACAAAGGCGGCCTACAGGTCAGAGTGTGGATCAAATCAACCAGTAATTATGGTAATATTCTAAGACATTCAGATCATGTAACTTTTCAAGCTTACACTGTATGAAGTGAAAATACAGAAACCTGATTAATGTAATCCTGAGAGCAAAAAAACCCATTATTTAGTTACAGTACACTATTACGGGAGTAACCCGAATGATTTTAGAAACGTTTAAGAAACCTTAAAGTGACATTTTGTTCATATATCTTGTATGTATACACTCCTAATTTTAGATGCAATGTTCATCAACATGCACAAAATGTTTTTTTACACTAAGTTTGGGGTCGGTAAGATTAAGAAAAAAAAAATTTGAAAAATTGAAATAAGTCACTTCTGCTTACCAAAGCTGCAATAATTTGATCAAAAATACAGTAAAAACTGTAATATTATTAAAAATAATGGTGATGATGAAATAATGATTTATTCCTGTGATTCAAAGCTGAATTTTCAGTATCATTACTCCAGTCTTCTGTCACATGATCCTACAGAAATTATTCTAATATGCTGATATACTGCTCAAGAAATATTTAGAAATATTATTTATATTTAAATTATTTTTATATTATTTTTATTAAATATAAATTATTGTTTTTGAATTTTTTTTTGCAGGATTTTTTTTTATGAATAGAAAGTTCAAAAGAACAGCATTTACTTAAAATATTTGTAACATTACAAACATCTGTCACTTTTGACCAGGTGAAAAGTATCTTCGCTGAATAATTAATTAAAAAAAAATTGTAATTCAGTTTTATAGGATTAAAAAAAACTAATTTTAACTTAAAGTTTAAAAAAAAAATTAATTAATTAATTACTATTAATTAATTCATAACTTATTATTTATAATAAATAAATAAAAACTTTCTGACCCCAAACTTTTGAATGGTAGTGTAAATATTTTTAAAAAATAATAAAAGTAAAAAAGCTACAAATAAAAGGTAAAATAAAACACATGTGGCATCTATATCAGAGCGGCTTCTATATACACAATGCAAAAAAAAACAAAAAAACAATCTAATTTGTATGTATATATTAACATGGTAACATCACTTTCTGATTAAAAGAAAAATAAATAATTTTTTTCAATTAAATTACCATTAGTACTTGCCATTACATCAAGAGTCTTGAATATTTCCCTCATAATTGCTAAACATCAATGTGTGTTTTACTCCAGTATTACTCCAGAAAACATCACGCACATATTCCCAAGATTATTTACATTAGCACTCAGTGTAATCCCCAATAACCCCATTACACCAATCAATAGCAGTGAGAGCGCTGAAATACATGCTGATGCACTCTGACCTTGAGAAAGCTATCGAGTCAGTGTTTCAACGAGTTAATTTAATAGAGGAATCCATGCTGGCTGTTACAGACGCCGATGACCTTATCCATCCGACCCAGCATTTTCCTGGGATCCTTTAGTAAGAGGAATCAAAAAAGACAACACGCTCCACACACAAACGGGTCAATTCCCGGCCCAAACCCCTGAAGAAATCTCACCGCTCGCCATTCTCAGCCGACGCTCATCTCGTCTCGCTGTCTGTAAGGATGCCGCCACGGCTGTGTATGTGATGCTTTAGACAAAGTGAAAAGTTTTAGCTTATACAGTTGAGGTCAAAAGTTTACATGCACCCTGCAGAATCTGCAAAATGTTAATTCACCAAAATAAGAGGGATCATACAAAATGCATTTTTCATTTAGTACTGACCTAAATAAGATATTTCACATAAAATATGTTTACATATAGTCCACAAGAGAAAAAAAAAACAGTTACATTTATAAAAATGACCCCGTTCAAGAGTTTACATACACTTGATTCTTAATACTGTGTTGTTACCTGAATGATCCACAGCTGTGGTTTTTTTGTTTAGTAATAGTTGTTTGAGTCCCTTGTTTGTCCTGAACAGTTAAACTGTCTGCTGTTCTTCAGAAAAATCCTTCAGGTTCCACAAATTCTTTGGTTTTTCAGCATTTTTGTGTATTTGAGCGCTTTCCAACAATGACTGTATGATTTTAAGATCCATCTTGTCACACTGAGGACAACTGAGGGACTCATATTCAACTATTACAGAAGGTTCAAACGCTCACTGATGCTCCAGAAGGAAAAACAGTGCATTAAGAGTCGGGGGTGAAAACTTTTGAATTTGAAGATCAGGGTAAATTTAACGTATTTTGTCTTCAGGGAAACATGTACGCATCTTCTTGAGTTTCTGAAGGGCAGTACTATATAAAAAAAAAAAAACAATGTGACATTTAGGCAAAATAAGAAAAATGTACACATCTTCATTCTGTTCAAAAGTTTTCACCCCCGGCTCTTAATGCATCGTTTTAACCTTCTGTAATAGTTGCATATGAATCCCTCAGTTGCCCTCAGTGTGAAAGATAGATCTCAAAATCATACAGTCATTGTTGGAAAGGGTTCAAATACACAAAAATGTTGAAAAACCAAAGAATTTGTGGGACCTATATAATATATAGTAATAATAATTAACATTTTGCAGATTCTGCAAGGTGTATGTAATATATTGAATTAATAAATATACTGATACTGTATTATTATCAAAACAGTAACAAACTGATATTTTTGCACCAGTTTAGTTATAAAGGCTCAACGCTAGAAGACTCTAACAGAATATGACACATGCAGACCTGCGAGTAAAACAAACACACAGGACTCAAACGAGGTGGGATAGCTCATTTTCACAAGGTACATTTGACTTCTGTGTTTTTCTTAGAGAAATTGAGTCAAAGACAGCGAGACAGAGACAGAACATTGTGTCCAGGCAGACGAAGGCGTTCCCCGTCCGGCTCTCATCTTGCTGCTTCTATGAGAACGCTTCACTGCCTTTCAATAATAAAAAAAAAAAAAAAAAAATACATGGGAAAAAAAAAAGAAAAAGAGAAACATTTTATCCAGCGTTCTCCAGGCAATTCTCCTCTCTCCACACTGACCTCAACAAAACACAGCACAAACACACCCACACAAAGGAACAAAATCAAGAAGCTCCAACACGTATGCCACATTTCTCAAACACAAAGACGCATTATTTTCATAATGGTTTTCATAGGCATTTTGTCCCTGTGGCTGAAGGAGAGAGGCTGGATGAATGATGGGAGATCATTGGGGAGAAATGGCCGGGTAATAATTTAATAGCTGGTAAATTAAGTGTAAGAAAGTCACACACAGAAAAAAAAAGTCAGAAAAAGCATTGATAGAAAAAATATAATGCATCTAGAAAGAAGAAAACCATTGAAACGGGATTTTGCCAGGCGTGAAGCCAGAAGAAAATTTTATTGCTCAGATGTTGCTTATGGAGACTACATGGAGACTTGTTTAATATCGCAAAATCAAAACAAGGACCCCATTTACTTTCATAACACACTTTTCTGGTGTTATTTGCATAATTATTTGGTGCACATTATTCTAAAGAAAAAAAATTCACCTTTGTAATCTTTCATCTACTTTTAAGCTGAAATTATCTACAGTAGGCTGCATGGATAAAATAAAATAAAATAAATGTATTTTTAATTTTTAATGTATAAACTTTTATATAAGTATTATATATAAAATAATACATTTTTTTATAATATTTTCACTGATGATTTGTGCACAATAAGACCAAAAACAAGCATTAAGAGATTAAATCCATTTTAATTATGTTAACTTTTTGCTCCATTTAATCTCTGATTAATGTAATTTTAAAGTGATCTTATTTGTCATTTCCCCATTCCTATGGGAAGAGAAATGAATTACATAAAAAAGAAAAAAAAAAAAAATCACCCCTGTAATCTTTAATCAACTGTTTACCTGAAATTATCTAGACTGCATGGATAAAATAAAATAAAATAAAAAAAATAAAATCAATTTTAATTATGTTGACTTTTTGCTCTATTTGATCTCTGATGAATTTAATTTTAAAGTGATCTTCTTTCGCCATTCCTTTTTAGCTAGAATTATGTAGGCTGAATAAAATAAAATAAAATGATGACATTTTGCTCTACTGGACCTCTGATTAATTTAATTTTATGTAATTTCCCATGGGAAGGGTTGATGAGAAATGAATTACATTAAAAAAAAATGTTTTACATGATTAATTGGTGCACATTAATCTAAATAATGTTCATGTCGTAATCTTTTAACATTTTTGGTACCTAAATTAAAATAATATCGGTAATACACATTTCCGGTGTATAATGATAAATAAAAAATAAAAAGATTCCTCCAACCCAAACAATGATGAACAAACAACCAAGCTAACGTGTTTTGGCAAAACAGTAACATTTATGATTTGTACACTTTAAGACCATGTAATATGCATTAAAGTAAATGGGCTCTACTTCCGTACATGTTCTTGCTCTATTTGCTCCATTTAATCTCATTTCTGTCTACAAGGAGAAGCATTCGAGACATTACACAAGATCTCATTTGTGATTTGTCTCTTTCCTATGGGAAAAAGTGTGGGAAAGAAAAACACAGCAAGAGAGAGAGAGGAGACTGAAACAGGTGATTTGGTCAGATGTGAATTGACAGTGTGGTGCAGAAAGACTGGAATGAAGAAGAGGGTAGGAGGAAGAAAAAGACCATAGAAAAAGAGCAGATTGGAGGAGCGGGGCGGAGGGCAGAGGGGTTACAGATTTGTGCAGGCGGCGCGGCCGTATAAAAGAAGAGCGCGCGGCACACAGAAGCTGTTAGTCGGAGAGCGGCGTGGCATAATCGATTGTGAACACCGCCACCCATCGCAGCCAATCACAGAGCTTCACACAGACTTCTCTGGTTTAGAGCACTTGCACTCAGGGAGGGGGGTAAAATGAACAAAAGAGCAGTGATGGAAAAGAGGGAGGAAGAAAAACAGACTCTGAAGACGGGATGGAGAGCGTAGCAGACAGCCCAAGATTGGCGGGGTGCAGATTTTTCAGCGAGCCGCTCTGATGGAGTGACCTTGAGACGACAAAGAGCATTTTACGCCTAATCTGAGATGCACACGCTCTCGAGAAATCACAATCACACATGACAGGGCGGTAATTCACGACGCGTTCGAGATGAACTCGTCTCGTTTCGGACTGTTCGATGCCCAAATGTATCCGAAGGGCTTCATACAAAAGCATCTGTCATCTAAATGCACAACAGAAAAGGTTGCCACAGGATGACATTTCTGTAATCTCCTTATCTCAGCTTGATGGAGATCCAAAGGCTTGCAACACAGCTCTTAAAATCAAATCTAACCTGAACAAATAAAGTTAACACTAGTTTGTAGTAACCCACACAATGCACAGACTCAAACTCAACATGTGTCAACAGAAGGCTGTAAGGCTGTAAGCTTGCATGAAACCATAACTCAAACCTCTCAAAGCGTTTTCCTTCCACTGTTCAAAAGTTCATTGCCACAGTCACCTTTGGTTCACTCACTGAAGGCTCTAAGACTTTAAGACAAGCTTTCTGTAAAACAATGTACAAATAAAAAGGACTTAATTGAATACTTTTAACATTCTTATTAACTGATACAGTGACACATAAGCTAAGGCATGCTTTATTTGTCAATTTTAATAAATTAATTAAAATTAATTAATTGAATAAAATATATATTTATAAATAATTTATAAATAATATATTTATTTATTTGANTAAATTAATTAAAATTAATTAATTGAATAAAATATATATTTATAAATAATTTATAAATATTTATTTATTTATTTGAACTAATATATATATATATATATATATATATATATACACACACACACACACACACACACACACATTTTCAATTAATTAAAATTAATTACATTTATTTATTTAGAAATGTATTTAATT
>JAHKKF010488959.1:0-29997 GCA_019740295.1 Labeo calbasu | reverse complement strand
TTCCAGAAAAGAACCTTGTTGAACCATCACTTTATGATGCTACTGTACCTCCACAGAAGGAGAGGCTGGTGGAGTGGACAGTGTTTTCCAAAATGACCATGAGAACATTCCAAAGCACACGTGGAACAGGCAAAGGAACACCACTGAGAGAGAATGTACAGGATTATCAAATCAAAATAACCGGAAGGAAACGTCAGTTTTGTTCATTCAAACATTTGAACTGCATATTTTCATACAATAAATATCTAGAAGAACATACTGTAAAGGTTTCATACCTCTCTGCGTTGCACAGGTGAGCAGAACTGGCACAAATATGAATAAGAGTCAACGCAGTCATTTATAACAGCTGTCAATATTTTTAACCGTTTTAATACATACGTTAATGAACTTTTGAATAGATTATACAGATTCAGAATTTTAAATTGTCTATTCAAACCAAAGAGGACAATCATTTTAAACAATACGACAATGAGCTACTGGGCTGACATCACTACAACAATCTGTATGTTAACACGCACTTTTACTAAACCCACAAATAATTCACAAAATATAGTGGTCAGCATTTGAAGGGGATCAAAAAAGTGAATCAAAGTTGTCCTAAGACAAGAACGTGTACTGTTTTGGTTATAGGACAACTGAAAAGATTTTGATCCACTTCAGATGTTGACTAGTTACCGTAGATCACTATACAGGCTTCATTTTTCTTTGTGAATGACTATCGAGTTATGCATTTCTACATTTGTTTGTAATTGCAACATTTTGAATCAATATTTAGCTTTTTGCACGAACATTATAAGAGGCTGGGGTGGTGATAGTGGATAGCATAATTAATTTTAACCAAGTACATTTGATTAAGTTCATGTAAGTCGAGAAACATATCACAAAAACAGAGTTACAGACACAGAAACAACGTCATGTACACTTTGATATCACCTGTTTTCTGATATTACGAAATCTGCGTCACTAAACTCCAAACTTGAAAGATTTTTCTAAAATAATACTCACTCCAACAGAAGTGCACGACGTACGCGTAGTATGACCACATCACAACCATGATAATGATCGTAACCGGGATCCAGTAGAGAAGTCGCGCATAGCGCCGGAGACACGCAGGCAGAAGCATCACGATGACCGCCGAGACCGGTGCAAGTCTCCCTATCTCGGGACAAACTGGAGCGACGAGTCCATAGTAATGAAGTAAAGTAATAAGAGAAACAGCGCCCCCGCAGGACACAGCAAGTGATTTTTATGTCTTTATTTCTGTTACATATACAAAGCAGTTGAACAAAGAATGCTTGTAACACAAATTGAGCACTGAAATTTTAAACTAAATTATTCTATTTTTTCATATTTAAACAAAATGTATTAGCAACGGTCCTTGTATACAGGCTACTGAACCCCCATTGTTTGTGTCCAAAAGCACATACTTGTGTCTTCGTACTCAAACTGGTCTTGAGGTAGCTAGAAACGCAGGTCTCAGACACACCGTTCAAGTACAGTAAAGAAGTAGTGTTGCTGTGAGATTCAAATTTAAGTCACATGCAGTAGTAATTCTGACAGCAGAATATGTGCCCCAAGCATCACCTTGTGAGTCCAATTACATTCATATTGCCGATATTTACAGCAGCTTATTTATATTAAGCCCAACCCAAACTGTGTTTTCAGAGGAGAGCGGGACCAGGTTGTGTGTTTGTCTTTGAACCTGAGGAAACCGTACTGGGTTGCTCAAGTCGAAATGAGATGTTGGTGTTGTTATAAGTGCTCCAAGCAGTAGTACGTTCGCCAGTGCCTTGTCTCACGGGCAATGAAGTTGTTGAAGGAACACTCTTGGTTAAAAAGGCTAGATTTCGAGAAGCCAAAGCCTGCTGAAGTTGAAAGAACTGAGAAGATAAAGATATACTGTTAGCACTGCAGTCTGTGGCTCCAGAAATCCTGTTTGATACACAGAGTGTCAAATGTGTGGTCAGAGGTGAGACTGTACCTGTATTGCCTGGTTGATGTTGCTGGGGGCAGGTTCATTGGAGTTCTGTACAGAGGCCTGAAAGAGACAAGTCATGATGAATGGGCTGGTGTACATAAAGTGTTATGCTAGAATAGAAATGTTTTTCACAAAGCTGGAAGCATAGCATTGTCCAAAATGTCTTGGTATGCTGAAGAATTAAAGAGCGGGTCATAGGGGTTTTCAAAAAATATCTTTTTTGCACTTTGTAATGTAGCTATCCTTTAATGTAAACAGTCTGCAAAGTTGTTTATCAAAAAAAAGTGCATGATAAAGATTGTCTCTCAAAAGAAAGAGAGTCAATATATTTTCGAATCTTCTGCCTGATACCAATGTATGTCACTAGGTAATAATCATAAAGCATAATCCCGCCTGCCCGCGAAATATGAATAGTCTGACTTGTCCACAAACACTTCCGCTAGTTACTGGGTTTACATCATGTCGAGAAGATGCTGTATTCTGCACTGTGTAAGCAAGTTTGTTCGGTTTTCATTGCCGAAAGACAATGTAAATAATGAGTGGTTAAAATTCATTTTTTTCCATGATACCACCTCAACACAATTCAAACCTTTTGTTGTGCGCTTGTCATTTTTATCAAGGACTGCTTCTCCGATCTTGGCTTTTATCTTTTAAACTTCTTTTTTTGGACTAACAAATGTCTCTGAACCACAACCTGTAAGTACAATTAATGCGTTGTGTGTTCAACTGAGTGCTCCAAATATCAAGGTTTTTGTGCTAATATGTGATATATACCTAGTGCAGTTTTAGTTTTCCAGGTAAACCACGCCATAACTGTTATACAGAAATAATTCTAATAATTCGCTGTAAACCCCCTATATCCTAAGAATGTGTCGATTAATGTAGACGGCCGTTGTTCTAATTACTTTGTTTAATAATAAAGAATAGACATATTTTGGTTTACAAACTGTGCTGTTTCATCAGTTAGTCACGTTAGCACTCAGCTAACGTATCCACCAATATTGGCTGTGTCTGAAAGCCTAGATGGCTGACTTGCTGCCTTATCAGTCAATGACTTTGCAGGCAGCGTTTTTGCATGAAGGCACCTCATGAAACTTTCGGACAGGCTTCCGAGGCAGCGTAACGCTTTAATGATCTACAACAAAATAGAACGATTTTTGATGATAACTAAGCAAGTATTTAGATACTATAATATTGATTTCTCGCTAGAAATAACATCAAACGTGCAAAAAGTTAGAAATATACATTTACACACAAACTGATCACCAAATGCAACTTTCAGATGCCAGCTTTATTTTTTTAGCCCAACCGTCACGGAATGGAACGCATGGAATTGTGGGATATCTAAGGCAGCGAAGGATACATCTATGCTGCCTTCAAAAATTGGATCAGAAGACAGTACCTCCGGAGACAGGAAGAGAAATTGAATTTGTATTCGGACATGCCTTGATGCCTTCCTGCCTTGGAATGCTGCCTGCGAAGACAGCATTTTAGAGCTTTCGGACACAGCCATTGTTTTGTCAAGAGTTTACAGTTTAGCAACTAAACTTTAGCCGTGGGCACGGTTTGCTTGCATAAGTGTTAAACAAAATGTTTATGTCATTATTTTAAGAACGGAATTGTGCACTACATTATTGTTTTGGTGCATGCTTTGTCAACGGTAGGCAGGTTTTCCAGGTTTTCACATCAAACACCAGCCAACTGCTACTCAAAGCTAGCCTAAAACGTGACCAAATCATGTTTCGAGGGGGGTTCCCCGTTAAAAATTGCATTCCAGGGTATAAAATACATGTTTTTTGCTGGAGTTCCCCTGGTAAATTCGCATTCCAGGGGCTAAATATGACGTTATTGGGGTTGCTTTAACCCGCGGATATCAAAAACAACCGCGGACTTGGCAACACAGATTGTAGTGCTCGCTAACTTACTTGAGTACTCCTCTCTGTACCAATCACAACGGGCTTGGCCAGCTGACCAATCAGAGCAGAGTTTTGAAATCATTGAGAAATGACTATGTATATTCTGAGAAAATTACAATGTTTTCTGACCTTACATGCATTAAAACCTGTCGTTTGGGACTCTAACACAATATTAGGACTCCTCAAAATATCATATGGCCTGCTCTTAAGATTTCCATTTACTGGTAGTAAGGGGCCTAATTCAAACCCTGAAAAAACACCCCATACTATTTTTCCTTCACCACCAAAGGACTAATTTCTCAGACTGAGATGGTGTGCTTTTGGTCCACTCTTCTTTATAGTTTGCTAACCGCAGTGGGCTCCTCAGCCATAGCTTTGTCGCCAAGGATTTTCCAGAGATTTTCAATCAGGTTCAGATCAGGACTCTGGGCCAACCATTTTATTATTTCAGTGTTTTCAGCTTCAAGGAACTGCTTTACCTGTTTTGCAGTGTGAAGGGTGTGAAAACTGCAGGTTGATTGGGAGATGCTTGCAGGAAAGGACTGCACGTTGCTGAAGGAGGTTCTGACAAACATTTGCATTCACCCCGCCATGTATCAGTTTAAGAGGCCCAACCCTTGCTGCAGAAAACATCCCCTAAACCATGACACTTCTTTTTCCACCTTTCTCTTCCTTTCTGACTTCTTTACACACTTGCTTCAGCATTGGGTTCAGTCTTTTCTCAGTTTGACAGAACTCAGAATAACAGTTTGACAGAACTCACAATTAACAGACTCAAATAAATTAAACTTTTTCTCATCTCTAAAGTGAACTTTGGTCCAGTTCTGTCTGCTGATGAGAGGCTTGGTCACTGCAGAGTGCGCTTTCAGTCCGACTTCTCTTAAAAATGCAGAAACAGAAACTTACCCTGTTCAGCACTGAACCGGCAAGCAATTTCAGCTGTAGTGTTGAACCCATTCCCCATTGAGAATCCCTGCATTACTGTGTCTTCTTGTGCATTTGTCTTACGTGGACAAGTTTTTGGAGGGACTTGAATGAATTTGTGAAATTTTAAACCTGCAAAATTTGAGAAATCGTAGATTTCGAATGACCAACTTCTCTTGCAATGGCTGAAAGTGTCATTCCTTTGGCCTTCATCTGGACAAACTCCTGTCGCAGGGTTTCAGTCACCTTAGAGTGGCTTGTCATCTTACAATCTCAGTGAGAATTGAAGTAATGCTGCCAGTTAAATGGGGTTTGTCATATAATTAAGAAAATTAGCACCAGGTGCCAGATTTACACCAATAACTTGGAGGTATCTGTAAGTGCTCTCTAATTTTGATCAGAGTTAATTTCCAAATATCTCATTCAAGTTTTTTATACTATGCTTCAGAATATAATTTACGAAATATGCTTAAAAACTGCCTTTAAACTCCTGTTAGGATAACTTAAAATAGGACTAAGCAGTGACCTTGAAATTGAGGAAATTATAGGTTCTCTAATTTTGATCTCCACTGTATATAAGTGGGGGTTAAGTGTAAATTAGCAGGTTTGCAACGTCTACCACCTGAGGGCGCTCCATACCACAGTTTGAAAACCACTGACTTGCAGATTTACCTTCTTTTCTGCACGGTATTCATCCCAGGCTGCTCTGCGCTCTTCCTCACTCAGCTCCTCTTCCTCCCGGTGGTCTAACAGTGAGTTGTGCTCATGATAACTTACTATGAGCTGCCCACAGCTCTGCAGCAGCTGGGCCAACAGGTCATCCTGGAAGACAAAATCTCATAGTCATCTGTGTGTCTGTTTGCTGTCTGTACCATAGCAGGTGCATTTATGTGTGCTTACCACAGGCATTTCTGTGTGTTTACTGGGCTGTAGGTCTGGCCGGAAGCAGTACAGCTCATTTAGCTGACTGTGTGTGAAGTGTCTCTGAATCTGCTGCTGGTCCAGAACACGAGAGGACAGAGACTGTTTAGCAACTTGCCGCTCATAAATGTTCTGTTCCATCGTCCCCTACGCACAAAAAGGCCACATTAAAAAATACAAGAAAATAGCTTCACATATAGTATACGTTAACTTAAAGCTATGAAAAAAAGTTTAAAATAATGCTCGATACACACTATTTTTATTGTTTTTTAATGCTCACCAAGCCGGCATTTATTTGATCCAAAGTATAGCAAAAACGGTAAAATGAAAATATTTTTACTGTGAAATATTTGAAATATTTTTACTATTTAAAATAACTGTTTTCTATTTGAATATAATTTTAAAAATGTAATTTATTCCTGTGATTTCAAAGCTGAGTGTTTAGAATCATTGCATCATTGTTTTTAGCATCATTGCAGGCTGATGCAGGTTTGGTGAGGAGAAGAGACTTATTTAAAAAACACTGTTCAAAAACATTTGATTGGTTGTATATATAGTACATAGTATATATTTAAAATATATAAATAACTTAAAAAAAAAAAAAAAAACTAGGACATTTCTCAATATTAATAAAATATTCATGAAAATTAAATTTAAAAATGAAGATTAAAATATAAAAATAGAAAAGAAATAAAAAATATAAAATAATAATCCACTAGAGAACATAATCTTTAATAAAAAAATATAAAAAATATCTGAATATAATATTTATTTATCCCAAAAATGTGTCATTTGTACTGTACGTGTATACCTGGGCCAGAAAACGGTACACATATACAGTTTTTTTCTGTCCAAAGCGATAGACTCTGAAGATACTCTGGATGTCATATGATGGATTCCAGCAGGCATCAAACACAACAACCCTGTTTGCAGCGACCAGATTGATTCCCAGAGACCCCGCACGAGTGGAGATCAGAAACAACCTCCCTCTGACACAGAGAAAACAGAAAGAGTCAGGACAAGAAATGCAGTTAAATTCAATCAATTAAATTTGATTTTGATGATTTTTTTTTTTTTTTTTTGTATACCTTATGTTTTTGGTGTTGTTAAACTCCTGAGCCCATCTCTTGCGAGCACAAGCACTGGTGGTGCCGTCCAAACGATAATAATCTTTATTTTTAACCCACGATTTGTTTCCTGACAATACACACAGAAACACACTCTTTTGCACAACAATGTTAAATGAACAAATGACATTTCCCCTGTATAAACTGTTAATTTACCTTTGTATGGACAACATATATTTCCCCTGGTCTCATCTGCGTACAGGAGGAAACTCTCAATAAGGTCCAGCGATATCAGAGACTGACTAAACACCAACCTGAAAAAAAGCAAACAGCATTCATGAAAACTGAGTGTCACTCTGAACATTTGAGGTTGGAATGATTTATTAAATATTATTGAAAGACGTCTTCTATGCTCATCAAGGCTGCATTTATTTGATCCGAAATACAGTAAAACAGTAATATTATGAAATATTACAATTTATTCTATTTCTATTCTATTCTATTCTATTCTATTCTTCTATTTGAATATTTTAAAATGCAATTTATTCTTGTGATGGCAAAGTCTTTATATCATTGTTTGATCAATTTGAATAAATTTTTTTTTTTTTTGAACAGTGGGCTTTATGAATATAACAACCAATGCAAAGCTTTTAATAAGTACTACTTCTATTCACGAACGTGTTCCTCACACTTTGTCCTGTAGTTCCTCTGCCCAGTGTAAAATCTCCAGTAGCAACTGCAATTTCCCAGAATGCTCCAGCACTTTGGCATCAGCCGCTGTTACAAACGGCAGATACCAGTCGGCAGATGGCCCGTTACCCACAACAAATCCTGAACAATAGACAGAGAGAGACACTAAGAATGAGACAGACATACAAAACAAAGAGAAGCAGATTAAAGGAGAGAGAAAGAGAGAGACTGTTTTCCCATCAGCTTGCCTACCAGAAATTCCCATTGTGGCTGTGTTTGTGACATCTGGATTTTGTGGATTTTGAGGATTTTGATTGGCCCCACTGTCCAAGGAGACTGGATCAGTATTTCTCTCTCCATCACCCACTAAGCCTGTGGTTGCTGCCTCTCTCCTGAAAGACAGACATGTTGGAATCATAACCATGAGAGGAAACCTGGGCTCATGTGGAGGAGAGTCTCATTGGTTTCGGCTACGGCTGTGATTGTCTCACATGCAGCAACCTCACATTTACCAATTGCTTCCAAAACAAAATATTCTCTAATGCTTTAATATACATTGTTTAGAAGGACAAATGACTTTTTGCTCTTCAGTTTAGAGTTACTCTAGCTGTGATGTCTAACATTGCACGGAAGCATTAGGCACATTAGTTTTACAGGAAATATTCTGATATGAAACACAGCATACCCTTCAGAGTCATTTGGCTTTGCAGAATCGCTCACCAAACCTGCACCCAGAGCTGTGAAGACAGGAGCAGGCCCTTCCTCTTTGCCCTGCATCACACATAGAAATACAGCAACTTGTTTTCATGTCATCACTGATGGAGAGAAATCAGTGACCATTGATAGGATGTTTGTAAAAATGTGGCATGATGTCTGTACGCTATTATTCAAATGTTCAGGGTCGATAAGATTGTTAAATGTTTTAACTCCTATGCTCACCAAGGCGATCAAAATTAGTTGCTGTAATTAGTAACTGACTGTATTAACTGATTTATTACTGAAGTACTGTGCATACATACGAAATATTACAACAATTTAAAATAATGGTTTTCTATTTGATAGAAAATTCAGCAGCCATTACTTCTGCCATATGCTTCTTCAGAAGTCATTCTAATTTGCTGATTTGGTGCTCAAGAAACATTTCTTATTATCATCAATACTGAAAACTGTTGTGCTGCTTAATATTTTTTTTGGATTAACTGAATGTCACAGAATTTGCCCAATTTTGGATGAATAAATTAAAAGTAGGTTAGAGTATGTCAGTACACTTAAAAATGCAATATGGACTAGTGTCTGTGAATATTAAGCTGCAAAAAGACTATTTAAATATGAATCCTGCATGTTCTGCGTGTCTCTGTGTGAATGAATGGTGCAGATGCATGGTTTCGTTACTTACTACACACATACTAAAGTGACACTTGCAGTGTTTTCAGCTTCTGTCACCTTAATATATGAGGACATAATCTCTAGAACTGTTGCATTTTACCGTTTAAAAAAAATATAATAATAATAATAATAATAATAATAATAAAAAAAAAAATAATAATATTAGTATTATTATTATTTATTATTATTATTATTATTTATATATTTATATATATATATATATATATATATATATATAGTCAAACAAACAGCAACTTCACAGCAACCCATCAAAATAAAAGTTTGGTTTAATTGGAAAAAACTGTGACAGAAATATATTACTGAATGTAATTATAGTACTACTAATAATAAAATTGTTATTAAAACATTATTTAAGGAAAATTTACCAGAATTTTTTTTTTTACCAGAATTTATTTACCTAAAAAAATATGTAAATACATACCAGTATTCCTGAAAAAAAAAATTTTTTTTTATTAAATCATTTACATGATTTTGATTATTACAATTTTATGAAACAAATGGAATCCAGAAAATGAATAGAAAACAGAATTTGGTAAAAAAAAAAAAATGTATTTCATAGGGCCTTAAAAAATTAATTTTTAACTGTTAACAAATTGCTGTTAAACTGTGTATGTTTAATAATTTCAATTAATTAGACATGATTTTGATTTTGATTTTTTTTTTTTATTTAACCAACAAAACAGAGTCTACAAAAAAATAAAACAGAAAAAAAAAGGGAACCCAAAAATTTAAACTTTAAAAAAAAAAACAACAAAAAAAAAGGGCCCTATTAGTGCCATATTTATTTATCCATGACAGGCCTAAACAAATTAAGGTACCAGGCACAAAAAACACACTCAGAAAAATGAATGCATGTATGTACCTTATTCCTGCTCAGCTGAGCAAGTTTAAGACACCAGGGATGAGTCCATATCAAACTCAGAACATGAAGGTCCTGAAACAAACTGTTCACACCTGCTCCTTTCCCTGAAACAAAGACATTATTTGTGACTGTATGCTACCAATCCGTTGGCTCATTGTGGTATGACAAACATCTGATAAGAATCATTTAGCAATTATAATCCATCTCAGTATTTAAGGCTATTTTTATACAATACAAGATTAATAAATCACCTAATACAAAATATTTATTTGTGAATGCTCATTTCTCCTGTTTAGATTATCTTTCCACTATCCAAAGTTGACTTAAGGTTCATTTCTACAACATCATCATAACACTTAAACCTCAATAGAAATACATGACATTATTGTACATCATATGATGCCAAAAGTTTTATTTGAAATTTATTTAGAAAAACATTTTATAGATTACTAGTATCAGCCATACCTTGAAAACAACTATTGGCTTAACCTCTACAGGTTAACACATTTTCTACCAGTGCATTACTTAGTTATACATTAGTTTGTGCTTGTGAGATTCTGACCTGTGTTATTCTGCAGATAATGCGTGTATAACCGACACTGCAAAGGTGTCATCCTGACTGACAGCACATACTCGTGCTTTGGTGGCAAACAGGACATCAAGACTGAGTAATCCCGCCTCTGCAACACAAATACAAAACATTGAGACTTTTTTCCATGCCCCTTAGCTTAATTCTATTCGTTGTCCTCTTTATCACCTGTATGAATCCTGACATCAGCTGATGGAGGACGTGCGATCTATTCTTCATCAGTCTGACGTCAGCAGGGGTGGAGTCTGCGCACTGGCCGTTCTGAATTGGATTAATAAATCGGTTCCGGAACTCCTTTAGAGACCCCAGCAGGTTCTCCTTAATGAAGTTTACCATGCAGTGATCTAGAACAATAACCAAAAAACACACATTTGATCTTTAAGGTCAGACAACTTCAGAAGCAGCCTATTATAGATATGGAGATGAAAGGTGATTACACTCAGTAAGGTTGTTTTGAAGCGGCGTTCCCGTCAATATGATTCTCCTACGCGTGCGTAGAGCTCGTATGGCTTTTGAGATGCTGGAGTCTGCGTTCCTAAGGACGTGACCCTCGTCACACACCACCAGATCAGGGCCTAATATACAAACACACCAATCAATGGTTTTAAAATAATATATATATTAAAAACAATGTATATAGGTTCTTAGTATTTGATGATGGATTGTTCAAATGAATTTACCTGGATCCAGGAGCATTGAGCGGAAGGCTTCCTTGTGTTTGCTGTATTTCACACTGTCTGTGTGCGTCAGTATACGGAAAACCTCATAACCCATGATCATGACACCACCATTTCTAAACCAGTCATTCAAGAGCTCAACACGAACAGGCACAGACTTTACCGTAGCCAGTTCTGACACCTGTGTGTGAAAGACCAGTGAGAGAAGGCAGAGATAATCGGAAAAATGATCAGAAGTGACAAGAAAGCAATGGTTGCATGTATTATTTGCCAGTTCTCAGCATATTTATGATGTTTTTGCCAAATTCTCTGTATAATTAGGAAAACTTGCACTGATGCTTCTATCAGATCAATAAAGTAAAATTAAATGGAAAATTTACCCACAAATGTTAGCTACTGTTCTTCTCATTTTGTTTACATTTTTTGCTTTTTGTTTTCTTTTGTACAATGCAAAAAGATGATGCTTAGCAGAATGTCTAGGCTTCATCGATAAAAGAGGTCAGTGATCTTAAGTGTTCAAATAAGCTCCATAAAAGTCCACTGGGTTTTGCCTATTTGAAATTGTATTGAAGGGTTATTTTAACCCTGGATTAATGAAACCTTGGGCTAACTTTATACCTTTGCACTGGAATTTACATACTGCAAATGCTTAACTAACGATTGAAAGTGGCCTTAAAGGGGAAGTCCACTTCCAAAACAAAGATTCACATATAATGTACTCAGTGAAACAGTGATAGAGGACGATTTTGAAGTTGAGGGAAAACATGAGATATGAGTTTTTCGACATATCCTAACTGTCATGAACCGAAAAAAAAACAGTCCAGGCAGAGTAAGACAAGACGAGCATTTGACATTAAAAAGCATATAAAGTCTATTATTTTTATTAAAATAACCGATCGTTTCGCTAGATAAGACCCTTCTTCCTCGGCTGGGATCGTTTGAAGCAACATTTAAACTGCATTTTGGAAGTTCAAAATCGGGGCACTATATCAGTCCATTATATGAAGAAAAATGCAGAAATGTTTACCTCAAAAAAACAATTTCTTTACGACTGAAGAAAGAAAGACATGAACATCTTGGATGACAAGGGGGTGGGTACATTATATGTGAATCTTTGTTTTGGAAGTGGACTTCTTTACCGTGAGGTTAAAAAAAAGACGTTAACTCAGGATTACAATACATGTGGAGTGAAAAGCCTAAACCATTAAATTGGAATCCAGAAAATGAATGGAGAAAACAGAATTTGGCATAAAAAACAAAAAAAAAAAAAAAAAAAAAAAACTGAATTTGAGGGTAAAAAATGGACTTCATAGGGCCTTAAAAAATTACATTTTTGTTAAACTTCAAATAAATTGCTGTTAAATTGTGTAATTTTCATAATTTTAATTAATTAGACATCCTTGTTGATTACTATTTTTTTAATTTAACCATTAAAACAGAGCCTAGAAAAAAAAAAAAAAAAACGGAACAGAAAAATTAAAATGGAAAAAATATTTTGACCATTTTCATTTTTGGCCAAACTTTTTTTTTTTTTGGAACCACCATAAAACATAAAATAGACAGCTGCACAGAGAAAGATTAAACTCTGAAAAAAGCCCAGATGTTAGCTAGTTGTGCTACTGTTACCATTTGAGTGTCAGAACGAAATGAATACTTTTATTCAGCAAGAAAAAAGTGGTTTTAAACATTTTAAGCATTGACAATACTAAGAAATGTTCCTTGAGCACCAAATCAAGCATATTAGAATGACTTCTAAAGAATCATGGAATACTGAAAACTGGAGTAATGACTGATGAAAATTCAGCTTCCCCATCAAAAGAATAAATTAAATTTTAAAATATATTAAAATAGAAAAAGTTATTTGAAATTGTAATAATATTGCACAGTATTATTTTTACTCCATTTTGGTTCAAATAAATGCAGCCTTGGTGAGTACAACCAATTTTATTCAAATACAGTTTTTTTTGTGAAATGTGATCTGACATAAACATAACCTAGATGATTAAAAAAAATAAATAAATAAACTAAAGTCACCTCAAAGAGGAAGTGAGAGAATTCTACTAACCCTTAGTACGTTGGGTCTTAAGCCCCTCTGCCACTGGTCAAACTCACTCCTCCAGTTCAGCACTGTGTTGAGAGGACATACCACCAGAGCCCTTTTCAGTGGCAGCTCTTTACATAGCAGCACTGTGTGAAGGAACACAATGACCTGAAACGCACACATGCACAGTTAATCTTTCTGTGAAACACTCAAAAAAAAAGAAAAAGAAAATAATCATGTTCCCCATACCTGAAAAGTCTTTCCCAGACCCATGCAGTGGGCCAGAATACAGCCAGAGCCTGGAGTCGTCTTCACACTCTGAATGGACTCACAACAGCAGTCCCACATGAACCGCACACCTGAAAAAATTAACAAATACACATTACACAGACCATCTCCGCACACTATCGCTGGGTCACACCACTGACTTGCATTTCGCAATGCTGCTTCATAATTGCATGTGAAAATTAATGAGACACAAGCAATCACCCATGCACTGATTGAGTTCTATTATTAGACTAAATACATACTGGCTTAACTTCCCATGTCATAATTAAGTCAGTGGGGAAATATTATAAGGCAGCTCCTCAGATAAGCCTTGAACAACAGAATACCATTCAAAAGTTTGGGGACAGTATGAATTTTTTAAAGAAAAATACTTTTATCCTGCAATGAAGATGCATAAAATCATCATGCACAAATTTATTTACAATTCTAAGAATATTTAACAATACTTTACTGTATTTTTTTTTTTTTGAGACCAAAATTGATATCAAGGAGGAGTTTTGGAAGTTCCTGCACAGCATAGCTATTATGTGTCATATTATCAGACTGAGGTGACTTAATAAATTTGAAAAGCATAAAAAGAATAATCAATGAACAAATTGTCAAAATAATCAAAATAAAAATCAATGAACATAAATAGCCTTTGCAATTTGACCCACAGTCCACATGTGCCTATTGATCTGACCCACATCTGCACCGCAAATGCAAAATAATTTTTTTAAAACAATAACATCAAATATTAACATTTCAACCAATTTGCAGGACTCTGACTTAAGATGTCCTGACTGCCTTAATGATCTCTGTGGATAATTATGTAATACTTAACAGAATAAACAAGTGAGCAATTTTGTACAAATTTTCTCTCACCCTCTCGCTGGTGCGGTTTGAGTTTGCTCAGAAAGTGCATGTGCACTTGCAGCACGGGCTTATGTGTTACATCATCTTGCTCAAGAACCAATGGTGCGAAGCTATTCGCCGGTTTCTCCGACACTAAGATGACCTAAATAGGTGAGAAAGAAAAATAAAATTACAACAGACACACAAAACACAATTTTTTTTTATTTAGGTTAAAAACATGCATTAATAATGAACATTAAAAAAAAATAAAATGGGACAGATTGCACAAAAAGAGAAATTGTCATTATTTATACACTTCTTTGGAACTTAAAAGATGATATTTTTGAAAAATGCAGGTAACCATTTTGGTGACCATTAACTTCTACTGTACGGACAAAAAAAAAAAAAAAAAATTCCTTTAAACATATTTTGTGATCCACCAAGTCATATAGGTTTGGAATGACATGAAGAGTAAATGATAACAAAATTTTAATTTCTTAGCAAAACATCTCTTTAATATATGGGCCATTCTATAGAATTGGTACGATTGCTGTCCCACAACCAAAAAACATGCTTAAAAAGCATTTAAGAATTGAAATCTTATTATCTATTGAAACACGCAATAATACTTACAATTATTAATAAAATATTAATAAAAAAATAATATTTTTTAAAATATCAGTAAGCTTAATATATATAAAATCATAATTTATTGGGCACTTTAAAATGGGAGGTGACTGTCCCAAACCCTAACCCCTAAGTTTCAACTTACGAAAATGATATTGAAATAATTTTTATAATTTTTTTCCATTGCTGTTTTCTTCTAAAGAACTGAAGTTCAGAATATATATATATATATATATATAAAAAATATATTTTTTATGTAAATTATAAAACTTCATGTAAAAAAAAAAAAAGTGTCCCGTATTTTTCATGTCACTGCCTAAACAGTGTATGTTTTAGTCTATTGACCGAGACTAAACCCTTAAATTTATGATCAGGAAATATTCCTGTGTCCCCCTCTCTCATAGCTACAAGGTGAGAGTAGATGGGTCTCATTATTTTAAGAAAAAAATCTGTACGTAACTTTAAGGAACGTCCCTACCGAACACCTTTTTCTGCAATTAAGCACACTTTTTTGGGAGTTATTCCATAACATTTAGTTTTTATATGTATATCACTGTTCAGAACTGTGCTAGCTAACCATGTACTGATTAGCATCTTTGACCTAGCATCTTTCTAAAACTGTCACTACCGAAACATTTGGTGGAGTTTCGGTATTGACATCTTTGTTTTTTGAGTGTTATCCCATAAAATTGTCACTACCATAACACAACTGAAAAACGTCATCGTTTCGGTAGTGACAAATAGGAACATATAATCCTCATATTTTAGGGGAAATAAAATTTAATACAGTTATGCCATTTTTTTTGTATTTTAGTATGTTTTAGTAGTGTTTTAGCATGCAAGTTAAAATTCCGTTTTTTTTTTCCAATTTCAGTTGTATATTATATTTAGCAAGAGCTGTATAATGTAAAGTTGTATAATGTCTGTGACATCTCTTCCTCTGTATTTTGCCGGCTTGTTTTTATTTTGATGCATTATTATTTTAAATTATCCTTGTAATTGCCTAAAAAATGCAATTAAAAAAATAATAAAAATTCTGTAATGTGATATGGTTGCTACCAAAGCATTACTGTCACTACTGAAACATGGGATGTTTTGCCAAAAACAAAGTATAATGAATGATCAACTAAGGTGTTATGATGAGTTTTTGGTTCAATGTATATTCAAACTAATGAATCCTTAACTTTCAAAAAGAAAAACTGGATTCAAAATACAACAAATCTCATAATTTACACTTGAAATATTGTTAAAAATGTAATTGTTATGGATTTACCTCTGAACATTTTTTAATAAAATAGCAATAAAATATATTAATAAAAATAAAATATTTAATAAAATATATTTACACTCTAGATGTAGGCAAAACCTTAATGTAACCCTTCTAATTAAATTACTATTACTGTGTTTTGGTAGTTACAAATTTGATGAGACATTTTTCCAAGACGTTTCCAACTCAGACTTTGGACCAGTTCTGTAGAATAGCCCATATACAAAACAGAACAGATTTGACACCATGCAGTTCATTACCTCTGAGTCTGCATCTTCTCGTTCTCTCCTCTCACATTCCAGTCTCTGTTTTTCTCTCTCTGCTAATCTCCTCCTGCGCTCCTCCTCTTCTTTCAGAGCGCTCTGCGTCTCCTTGGCCAGCTGACCCACCTCTAGAAGCGGCCTAATCTGCCTTCGCCCTCGCGGAGTGCCCCTCAAATGCTCCTCAGCGGTTGGAGAGTCATCATTCTGCACATTATACCCCCCAAAACATAATAGCTTATTAACAAATCAACATTCACAACATCTACGATATAAAGGGTGTACAAATACAAACACGCACATCAGCAGTGTTGCTCCTGTCAGGTGTGCGTGATGGACTCTGAAATGTCTCATTATGAGTGGGTGACTGGGACCTACAAAACAAATACAGTTTCAAAAAAATAAATAAATATTCACACATTTAGGCTTATTAGTGGGTCGTAATTGAAAATTGGTTATTTTGTAAGTGATAAATGCCCAGGGTAGATTGCAGGTGATGAATAAACTGATGATATGAGCTTTACCCTATTTCCTCACACTCTGAATGGCTGAGCTCGTCATACACGCCACTCGATATGCTTGTTTCACTTGATTCATCACTACTCACTAGAACGAAAACAAAACCATGTCTGTCTGAAGAGTATCTGAAGAGTAAAAAGTTTATATGAACACATACAAAAAGACTTCTGACTCACCAACAACACATTCTGAAGCTTGGACTTCTCTTTCTTTCTTCTTCTTCACCTCTTGCTTCTGACTTTTTACTTCAGCTTCTGATAAAGTAAGACCATGTCGAAGCAATCGGTGCCGGTGCCGTGACCCCGACTGCGACCCACTGCAGTCTGAGCCATCGTTATCTGCAGGAAAAACTGTTCTCTTGTAACAAAACTATATGAATACTACAACGTCTAGTAACATTTTTAACTACTTGACAAATCTGCTGCAGATCATTACTAATAAAAGTAATTTTAAATGCATTACAGTCAGTTTATATGCGTTTCAGAGGCTGTTTGCGTCATATATATTGAGTTACAAGGTCTATTTCCCATGGTACCCGCGGTAATCACTCACCTTCCTCTTCTGTTGTCTCTGATGTTTTGGTCTTGCTCTTCTTCTGCTCTTTTCTTGTGCTTTCTGATTGCTCATCAGAGCTGGCGTCCAGCTCAGAAGCAGACGAGAGGTTAGCTCTAATCTGAGCCAGTAGAATCTTCTTCGCAATTCTTTATAGAGTAAGTGATGGAATGAGGCAGTAATGAGAGAATAGAGAGACGAGTGAAGAGAAGAGGGATGAAGAGAAAAGAGAGAAGGACAAAATGTGAGGTGGGTGACAAATGGATTCAGATCCATTAAACAATGCATGTTTCTCCCACTCCTTTCAATTAATTTTTTTATAATTGCACTCAAATAGTTGCAAAATTATTTTTATGCTGGAACAATTCAGAAGAACAGAAGTATCCTCAGTTCTAATTTTCATATAAACCATGAATGTAAATATATATGTATACATTGAATATTTAAGTCTTTATATATATAAAACGTACATTAAAATAACAGGTTGTTGGACAGTGTAAATAATCCATAGGACTATTAAATTGTGTGAAACATTTGCAAATTAATAAAAAAAAAAACGTATTACTGAGCAAAATGCAAAATGCAAAAAAAAAAAACAACAACACAGATGAGTCCCTAGTGTAGGCATACATTTGAACTTAACACCTCTGAATATAAACTAAATGCACCACCCAAATAAATAACGATTAAATGTATATACATACAAAATGCACAGAGGCTGTTGTGACTGGGGTATAAACTTTTATTACAACTAAAATTCGTATACAGTTCTTACACAGTTATTTACATTTTCTCTTCAGAGATGCAAAAATCACGCATGCTGCTTTTTGATGAAAATGATGTTTCTGTGTAAAACGTTGCAATAAAGCAATGACAATAATAAATACTTCCAAACAAAGAACATTAGCATGCAATAAATACTCAAGCTTTAGGGTTTTTGAAATCCAATGAACGTGAGAGGATTCCACAAGAAAGTAAAGAAAAGGACAACAAACAGAAAAGGACACTTTTAAAGATGGGTGAAAAAATGGCAAGGGTTAATCTATTATCGGAAGCATGTTAATTAAGGTTAGACAGGGTTCCCACTCTGTCCAAGACATTTTCTATTTCTTCAAGGCATTTTGTGTGACCAACATCTCTAATATATTTAGAAACACATCAGTGGCACTGCTGTTGGTCGCCAAAGAAAATGAAATTGACTCGTCCACTGTAGTAGTAGTACTGCACTTACAACAGAAGTCTAATAGGATTTACATTAATTCTCCAGTAAAAATGTCTGTCATTTGAATTAAGTTCAAGGTTCAGTGGTTGACCAAGCTTATATACACGAAACACAAACACAAAAGATATTAATCAGAATTTCATATTCCGATTCGATAGCACCAGTCTCATGCTAACGCATGTAATGTGTAAGCGTTGTGGCCATGGAGAGGTCAAGTCATTTTCTATGGCAATCGACTGCAGGCCACAGATTCTGCTGTATTTATCCGAGAATTTTACTTTAACCAAACAAGAAAAGAACTTACAGGTGACACCCATTGAGGTACTGTGGTTACTGGCATGGTTCTAAATGCACAGCTAATGTGAACTAGCTGTTCATTTGTGCGACCAGAGAAGCTTCCGGAAGTTTCAAGAACTGTCCACTCTAACAGGCTGGACAAGGAAATAATAATAAATGTGTGATATCAACATCACTTGATATCAATGAGTGATATCTGAGCGGAGAACAGAAAAGACAGTGAGAGTGCAGACTATGACGTGTACCTGCTCATGACAATACACAGGCAGACGCAAATGGTAAAACAAAACGATATGATTCTGCAACGTTGTTCATGACAGAACACATGAGAACTGACCGCAGTTCCGAGTCCCAATCGGTCCGAGGATTTCTTCATTTTACAAAAACGTTGTCAATACGGTGAACCAGTTTGATTAAAAGGTAACAGTAATCACATTTGCAGGACATTTAGGTACATTTCCCATGACTTATCCATCACTGGAAAATCGCATTACAAAACTCAAGGTTTTCCAGGTTTTCCAGGATGCGTGGGAACCCTGTTAAGCTACAGAAAAAGAGACGAAACGGGGGGAAAAAAACAGAGAACAAGAGAAAGAATAAATAAGTGTTTATTGCCCCTCTGTAAGAACCATGCAAATAACACACAGAAGCCTCTCATGTGAGTGAAGACTACACTCTTTATCCTCAAACACTCCGTGCTTTTAACGACTGACTACACAAAAGCTTACAGACTGCATGTTGAGCCTGAACGGGCATCATCGCTGCCACCTGCTGCTGCCCCATGAACATGCTAACACACGTGGAAGCCAGGTCCACCAAAGCAATCATTTAGGCCTTATTCAGCCTTTTAACCATTTCTATTCATATAAATATTTTTTTAAAAGGGGAGAAAAAGCAAGCCGGACTTAAATTTACATTGCATGAGCGTGCACCGGTAATGCGTCAGAGCGCATACACCAACTGCTGGGCCATGGCTCCAATCTAAGCTACCATTTTTGAACCACCAACTCAAACATCTACAATCTACATTTCCAATCTCTGACATCCATCACCTTCTACTAAAACAGAATGAACTTTTGACCTTCTCGCCAATTCACGAGGACATATACACTGTGCATATGATTTGAAAATTAAATATTGAACCAATAAAAAAATATGTAAGTAACTAAGTACAAAAACTAATTTAGACAAAGACAAACGGATCTTCATCTCAAGCACCTTAAATGTAGGAAATTCAGCTGTGGAAGAACTAATGTCCTGAAAAAGAGCGCACAACTGCATTCAGCACAAACGCTAACACTGTACTACTGCATCCCTATCTGCCTAAGAAACTTTTGTTCACTTGTATTCCACCTATAATGACATTTGTCTGCCAATAACAAAAGTATTATGTGAAACTACTGTAACACCTACCGTTAGCAAACCACACAGCCTTTGTTCTGACTGACCGAAAACATTACAGCATGAGAACCCGGAAGCTGAGCCCTAAAACACAAACACACACAAGAAGTTGTCTGTCTTACTGAACACAGGATCCATCAGATCCGAGCAAAGAGGTTTAGACTCGTTCTACTCTCTTAAAAGCTTTATTAGCAGCACAGACAGTAAAGAGGAGAGAGAGTGGCTTTCAGAAATACTGCCAAAGACATGCAATGTTGTGTGTCAGTGAAGTAAAATTCGAACACAGGAGCTTCTCCAGAGTTGGTTCACTGACTTCCGTTAGACAGTGAGGTCTCAGAGCTTCACCACTGATGGGCGGTGTGTGCCTACGGTTACAGATTCTCTCTACTGCGTGTGGAAGAAACTGTGGGGAAATAAAAATCGGACAGTGTTGATCGAGCAAAAAAAAGCGTGTTTGAGTGAGACACATGTTCAAAAGCACTGTCTAGCGGCGGTGCGTGTGGATGTACGGGATGCTTGTGTGCTTTTAAACGAGGTTTGGATCAAAGCTCTCGCTGTAGTGAGTTTGGGACAGCTGAAGTCCGGAGGAGAAGGCCTGTGATGGGAAAGTGTGTGTGGCCCTGATGTAGACAGAATCGTACCTATTTTCTAAATCATCGTCCTCCACAGACAAAGACGGACCTGGCTGGATGTCCATCTCATCACCTAGAGACAGACATGAAAAGAAAGAATGATTGCTTCTGAAATATGAAAAACAAAAAAGGAATTGAGCTAAAATTAGGGGTACAGCGATAAATCAATTCGAGGATCGATTCTGCGACTTTTCTAATGCATCGTGAATCAATTTTGAGCTTAGTTTTTAACAGCAGATGGCACTGCGTGCTTTAAAAACAGTCATACTCTGCTTGCTTCCAGGTTCTTACACACACTGAACTTAAAATCATTCATAAAGTTTGAAAAGGTTGAAGCGAATTACAAGAGTGTCCACAGTGGGCATCATAAAAGCACAAAAGCTGCAAAGCACATTTAACTTAAATCACTTAGTTGAACGCACAAGCGTTCTTCTTCGTAAGCTTAGTAAAAATAGCCTAGAGCGCCATCTGCTGTTAAAAAATAAACTCAGAATCAATTCCATTTTTACCAATAAATGTCCATGACTTGAGACAATATTCATGACCTAATGTTCCATTATTTTACAATAAGAATAAAAATCTGTTCAAAATATCATTGCAACTGTCAACGCCAATAGCCTTGTGGTTAGTGCGCCGACATACAGCACAGCTGTGCTTGCGGCGACCCGAGTTCGAATCCCGTCTCGAGGTCCTTTGCCGATCCTGTTCCCCTCACTATGCCCAGTACTTTCCTGTCATCTCTCTACTGTTCTTCTTATAATAATAATAATAATAATAATAATAATAATAATAATAATAATAATTATTATTATTATTATTATTATTATTATTATTATTATTATTATTATTATTATAATTATTATTATTATTATTATTATCATTATTATTATCATTATTATTATTATTATTATTATTATTATTATTATTATAGGAAATAGTACGGAGATATTTGAATTATTTATTAACATACTAGTGTTATATGACGCAATCGCAAAGATGAAGTTGACTATCCTGACTCGCCATCTCCTCATTGGACACGCCTTTAGAGAGAAATGCATCTTTACTGATCACATAATGAAAGCATTTTTGTTTTCAATTTAAATTATTACATTTCAAAGTAATTTAAAGCTTTCTAGATATATTTATCATGTCTGTGAGGCAAGTATTCGCTGAGTTTTGGTTCATCATTGCGAGGCGCACCTGCTCAAAACTGAGACGGCAGAAAGTGCATCTTGTTTGTTTTCTACAAAAGCACAATGTATTAATGTATTCATCTTAACTTTGTGAGCAAAAATGATGGTGTATTTTAAGTTGTTTCCACTATTATAAGAAAAAAAATGCAAGTGATCATGCTGACGTCTCTATGTCCTGTAAAGCGCAACTGAACTGTTATAATGCAACAGCAGCTGTCTAATGGAGAAGAGAGAGGAAAAAAAGACACAGGCTCCAGTCAGACTCAGGCCAAGAATTCTGATAAGCTGTTGGACAAGGGCCAGGCTAGGGCCTATATTTGAGGCCCATGCAGGGCTCTTCTGCACATGTTTGGTACCAAACTCAATTTGGTACTCGCAAGTCACTTTGGATGTGACTGAATGCACAGGAAACTGCCTCTGGAGCATACAAGTACCGAATAGCTTAAAAAGAATGGCTTTTGTGACGATGCAACAATAACCTCATTAGGCAAGTGACAATTTTGTCAACTGTACCAAAATTCGAGTGAAAGTCTTGTAACATAGCAGCTCTGGAAGCACAGACAAGGTGCGCTGATGTGAAGCCGCTTTAAGATAAAGACAAAGAGAGAAGATGCGGTACAGCTAAATCACTCATGCTGTTTTCAAATGCCTGATCTGATCTGATAGTCTGTGTATATTTACTCATCTAACCCACATGCTATATTGAATGTGTGCAGGAATTACCCTCCAAAACCCTTACGAACCATGTGCAATGCATTCAGAAAACCTCAGAATTGATCCACGAATCAATTTATCGGTTGACCTTACTATAATCAGAGATTATGGGTCAGTGTTGGCTTTTTGCACCAAACTTACCGGAAGACTGCTGGAAATTTCCAGAGCCCAGCAAAGTGACGCCCTCTGTCAGCGGTTTGATTTTCTGATCGTCAGAGTCACTGCTCGGCCCACTCTCCAGTTCCTGTCCTCCCACCTCACTTGAGGAACTCCCACTCTGTCCCGTCATCCTGGCAACTTTGCGGGCTCTTCCCCTGGTCATTCTAACCGTGGTCCCTTGGTCCTGGGAGCCCCTTCTTGAAGATGCAGAAGAGGACGATGAGGACGATGAGGATCTCTCTTTGAGATTCCGCTTACGAGAACCTCTGTCCGGAGGTGTGGTTTTTACCAGTCCAAAGAGACGCTGCTTTCTGACTTGCTGGTTTACCTCGTCCCCGTCCCAACTGCTACCTACCAAACCCTCTTCCTCACTGTTTGCCATGGCAGCAGCGGTCTGGAGCAGCACTTCAGGCACCTCGTCAGAATCAGAGTCCTCAGGTAAACCAGCGTGCTCTGCTGTGGTGCTCGTGTTCGTCCGCCGCCGACGTGGTGTGGTTTTCACACGCGGGGAACGTTTGTTCTCCTCTGATAAAGACAAACTTTTTGGGTCAGTTTGGTCCTCTTCCTCCTCCTCCTCCTCATCTTCTTCCTCCTCCTCCTCCTCTTCCTCGTCATTATTAACACAATAATTTTCCACATCTTCTCCTCTCTCAGTTGTTCCCTCCATTTCCATCCCCTTCTCCATCTCCTCCATTGTCCCGCTTTCTTCCAGTGCGCCATCTGTCACCCCACTCTTTATTGTTGGTCTGTCAGGTGGTGGATGAATGGAAAGACATGTACTGCTGATGGGTTTTGGGCTGACCGGTACAGGAGTGAGTTTAACCACCAGCTTTTTAGTGACTTCTGGGCTCCGTGATGCCATTCCCTTTTTCCGTCTGCCCTTCGCTTTTGGCTTATGCGTTCCACTGGCACGTTTTGACCCTCTCAGCTCATGGTCCAAGGCTTCCTGCAATTATGAATTTCATAAATTGTTTAAATAAATTCATACAAGCATATTAAAATGATAACTGATCATTTAGATTTGCCATCACAAGAACAAATTATATTTAAATTACAATTATTTTAAAAATTAATACCATTTCACAATATTTTTTTCCACTGTATTATTGATCAAATAAATACAGCCTTGGTGAGTTTAAGAGACATTTCAAAACATCATTATATAAAAGATACATATTAAACATTTTGTAATGTTTTGATTCTATTAGATATTTCATTGTGTGAGCTAATTTTCCTATTTTTACACCCATTTATCTACACTCAGTTGAAGTTCATTTTTAAACACTAATAAATTTTATTATAAAATTTTATAGCACTTTTAAATGTAATCTGTATGTAACCTCAAAGCAAATACCTGCCTAAATTCATTTTTACTAGCACTTGAAATTATTGATTTTAGTTTTGTGTTTTGTTCATTTATTAAAACTTCATTTAATTTTTTTGCACATCAGTCTTAACATTGAAACAATAATCATCAGCTTACTGGTGCCTCCCTGATTAAAATGTAATAGTGAGGGCACCCATCATTCTTACAGATTAACCTTTAAAAATGTGGTTTAAGATTGAAATTACCTGTAATGCACTGTTGGCGGCTTGCAGATCATCCAGCACAGCGCGGAACATCCTTAGCTGCCCAATTCTCTCCATCCGGTTTCCTTCCTCCTCTCTTTCACTTTGAACGACTGCCTTGAAGGAATGGCTCAAAGATGTGGTGACATCTACAAACCGCTGCATTCGCTGGTAGAGACCTGCAGAGGGTGCCGCCCCCATCAGATAGGCTGCGCCACGACCACCCTTATTAGCCCTCCCCCGGACCGAGTTCGGCTCAGGACGGGAGACGCGTTTCTGAGCCTGCTCCAGGTTCTCCAGAACCGAATCACAGGCCAAAACCAGCTCCACCAAGGGCTCAGGACTGCACACGTAACAGTACCACTTCCTCTCCTCCTCCAGGATGGTGGACAGTTCCTTCCTCCCCAGGTTACGCAGAACACATTTCTTACAGAAGGCATTACTGCAGTAATCACAGCCAATCAGACTGCCTCCCTCTGCACACCACCTGAATGAACAGGGAATTAGAGCACTTACTTCACAGACCACCAAAAAAAAAAAAAAAATACGGAGACATAGTAGAACCTATCGACTGTGAAATGATATCACACAGTTTTCCACCAGTATCAATGTATGATCTGCTCGGTGACTTCTAAGCATTTTCAGCAGTGAATCTTTTGAAAACTTAAATTATTATTTCAGCCAAAATTAAATGGAAAAAATAATTAGCAAAAAGAAAATAATGCTTTTTTTAAGATAACTTTTTTTAGCAAGCCATTTTAATTAGACTGATTAAATTAGATGTAAAATTCACTTTTTTTTTTTTTTTTTTTTTTTTAAAAAGGAACAATCCAGTATACACTACCAGTCAAAAGTTTTTGAGCAGTACAATTTTTCAGTGTTTTTTTAAAGAAGTCTCTTCTGCTCACCAAGCTTGTATTTGATCCAAAGAACAGCAAAAACAGTAACATTTTGAAATATTTTTACTATTTAAAATAGTGGTTTTCCACTTATATAATATATATTTTAAAATGTAATTAATTCTTGTTATTTAAATAAATAAATAAGGGCTGTGACAATAAATCGATTCGTGGATCGATTCTAAGATCTTCTGACTGCATCACGATGCTCTTTGGAATCGATTCTGAGCTTAGATTTTAACAGTAGATGGTGCTCTAATCTACTTTTTATCCGCACACTCATCCGCTTACTAAGAAGAGTGCTGAAGAGCACTTGTGCGTTTGGCTAAGTCATGTAACTTCACTTTGACTCGGTATGCTTTTATGACGCGAAGTTAATGTAAACACAGCCCACTGTGAACACTCTTGCAATTCGCTTCAACCTTTTTGAATTGTATGAATGATTATTTTAGGTTCAAGTGTGTGTAAGGATTTGAAAACAAGCAGTGCACCGCTGTTTCTAAAGCAAGCAGTGCCATCTGCAAAACTAAACTCAGAATCGATCTGAGAAAGAATCGGAAATCTGAGAATGTGTTCGGAAAATCTCAGAATCGATGCTGAATCATTTCTCGATTTGCGATGCAACGATTTATTGTTCCAGCCCTACTATATATATATGGCTCCCCTTTGTCATCCCATCCATTTACCTGCATTGCTCATCCATCCCCTCTGAATCTTTGCTGATGTCATCACTCATATAATACTTATAACAACTCTACAAGAAAGCAAACAGATATATATAAAACTCTCCAGACACTACTCAAGCTCAAACATGCAATTTACTGCAAAATGCAGGCATGAAAAATAACTTGATTAATTTAATCAACTTTACAACATAGGCAAACACACATTAATGCACAGACTCATATACATACCTTGCAGATGAGGACTTTTAGCATTGGGTGCCTGTAGACCGAGTCACGCTGGAAATGATTCACCTGCTGACCACACGCTGTGCAGTTTACCCTCTCCATCTCATATCCTCCTAACAGACAAACACAAATCAGCACCCCTATACCCTGACACACAAAGCTAAAAAATAAAAGTTACACAGAGCTGTTAACGGAGAACCACAGAAAACCTCTGAATTCTCTATTGTGAGAAAGAATACTTTGTATAAGACTGCATGACAAGGCTTCAAGGTAAGCTGATAAGCCTTGTCTGGATACTGAATGCTTTGTTTCACTTCTGCTATAAACTTTCAAGGTTGGGTGCTTGGGAACATCTCAGACAGGATGTTTTTTTTTTCCTTGGAACTCTTATATTTAACAAAAGCATCACTAAACCAAAACCTTATTTTATAATGGAGGTAGTTTTATTTAACAATAACCCAATACAAATCAATTTTAATTTATTAAACCTTCATTTACGCAGGACATAGACAGGTATTTAGATGTTATTTTGTGCGTTAAGCTGCAAATGAGAACTGAATTCAGGATCATATGCTGTCTGAGAGAGCCTTAATCAGTTCAACTTTATACCCATCTCTTACCTCTGCGTCTGTCAACACCATCTCTGTGCTGCTTGTAAACACGTCTACTGCGGAATTCTGGACCACGGAAATCATCACGTGCTTCATTACCCACCGGCTCCGGCAGCACAAACACCGTTCCTGTGTCAGATAACAATACAATTTGTATTCCCTTAATGTATTCACTAACAGAAACCATAACATAAAAAACTTCTTTATGTAGGCATAAAGCATTTGAATCAGCCAAATCAAGAGAATGGTAGTGGCACCTTTGGGTAGGATGTTGGTGTCTGGGTCACTGGAGTGGACTGACATTACATCTTCAGCTCCACTCTCAGACGAAGCGTCTGACTCGTTCATCCCGCTGTGTTTGGTGACAACAGCCGGTTTCCTGTAAAAGTAATGATTTACAAATGAGTTGATTCTGTCAGATCACAGAGGAATTACAGCTCCATCCTAACATTATTTAAGTCAAACCTTCTCGAACGAGATGACGACAACATTCCCACTTCTGAGGCACCACTGGACTGAAAAGAAAAGATATAAAGCATTTTAAACAAACACATCTCTAGTATTCTGATAAATAGAGCAAAAAAAAATTCTATTTCAGCAATATGAAATGATAATTACAATAAAAGTTCTTCTTAATCTTTGCAACACAGTGCCACAAGAATGAGTCCTATAAACCATTTTTGGTTTTGAGTAAAAATACCATCTACTCACTAGACTGCTTTTACAGCCTCAGTGCATTTATATTCACGTTCTTGAAACATTCTTGAAACTACTTTTAGTTTTCCAACTCGTTAATTTTAAATAAATTCCGAAAGAGTCATCAGAAGCTTAATATGTTAACGTTTAAATGAGAACCTATTATGCTCCTTTTTACAATATGTAACAGAAGTCTCATGTGCCCCCAGAATGTGTCTCTGAAGTTTCAGTTCAAAATACCCCACAGATCATTTATTATATCATTTTGAAAATGCCTATTTTGAGTGAAAGCAGAAACGCGCTGTTTTCGTGTATGCCTCTTTAAAGGCAAATAAGCTGCTGTTCCCACCCCCCTTTCCAGAATAGCTCAGATACTCTGCCAACAAAAAACATTTGTTTGGTTTTGGTTACCATGTATATCGTGCTGAAATCATGAGTTTTAAACCATATTACTTTAAACTTCATATATACGGTTTTCTGAGTGCACAAACCTGAAGCGTGCACTGAAAGCAGTTGTCACACGGTATGTGAGTACTAAACTAAGTACGTTCTCTTTCACGTCTTATTGCGCTTAAACGGTCAAATACACTCAGGTTTGTGTTAAAAACACATAAGTTACAAAAAAAAAATCTTATGTTTGTGAAGGTAAACAGCTGGGGGAAAAAAAAAATAAATAAATAAATTTTAAAAAAATCACGTTTATATAAGATCTGTGTGGCAGCAGCATAATATAAAGTAAATAAATACTCTTGTCTCCTCTGAGGCTGGGACTCTAAATAGTGTTCTGTGCTCATCTGTGCAGATTAAGGGGCAGTAATATTATAATAAGATCTCCTTACAACATCACAGGAGAGCGAAATCTGAGTGGCCCGTTTTTTCACAAGCTTACAGAAAAAGGCTTACCAAAACAAAGTTACTGGGTTGTCCGTTTGTGTTGGTAGACGCACCGAGGACCCGATCATAGCACTCAAACACGGAAAAAGTTAGATTTTCTTGATATGTCACCTGTATGTCATGTGACCATGGTGTAATTTGTTTATAGCCTATTTTTAGCTTTTTTTTTTTTTTTTTTTTTACTTCTGCCCATTACATTTAGGCCTGGTTTTACAGACAGTGCTTTGACTAAGCCAGGATTCAATTAAGACATTTAAAGGAGAAGTCCACTGCCAGAACAAAAATAATTTACTCACCACCGTGTCATCCAAGATGTTCATGTCTTTCTTTCTTCAGTCAATGAGAAATTACATTTCAGGAATTTTCTCCATATAATGGACTTCAATGGTTTAAATGCTTCCAAAATGCAGTTTAAATGCAGCTTCAAAGGGTTTTAAAAGATCCCAGCCGAGGAAGAAGGGTCTTATCTAGCAAAATGATCGATCATTTTCAAAACAAATTGACAATTTCTATACTTTTTAACGTCAAATGCTTGTCTTGTCTCTGCAATGCGCATGCGTAGTCTGTGTAATCCGGGTAAATACACTTAGGATATGCTGAAAAACTCCTGTCTCGTTTACTTCTTCAATGTCAAAATCGCTGTTTACCATATTTTGTGTAAAGGGCAAGTTTTTCAGCATACCCTACCTGTATTTACCCGGATTACACAGACTACACATGTGCATCGCAGAGACGAGACAAGACGAGTTTTTCGACATACCTTAACTGTCTTGACCACATTGAACTAGAAAAAAGATAGTTCACGCAGACTTAGACATGATGAGCGTTTGAGGTTAGAAAGTACATAAATTGTCAATTTGTTTCGAAAATGACCGTTCGTTTTGCCAGATAAGACCCTTCTTCCTCAGCTGGGATTGTTTAGAGCCATTTGAAGCTGCATTTAAACTCCATTTTTGAAGTTCAAACTTGGGGGCACCATTGAAGTCCATTATATGGAGATAATTCATGAATTTTTTTCCTCAAGAAACATAATTTCTTATCGACTGAAGAAAGACATGAACATCTTGGATGACAAGGGGGTGAGTAAAATATCTGTAAATTTTTGTTCTGGACATGAACTTCTTTAAGTACAGGGGTTGGACAAAGAAACTGAAACACTGGCCAATATAGTGTTGGTGGTTTAATGGCTATATTTGCGCAGCCTGCTGGCCACATTTCACTGATTGCGCATTCCACCAGTAAGAGCAGAGTGTGAAGGTTGACTATGTGCACCCAGTGGTTTAAACATTGTACCCTGAAGGTGATGCCATGTATCAGGATGATAATGCACCAATACACACAACAAAACTTTTGAAAAAATGGTTTGATGAACATGAAAGT